>CM038677.1:209637780-209847161 GCA_021605205.1 Aegilops longissima | reverse complement strand
GCAGCGCACTGGGAGCTGGACCAGACAAGAAGTTATACCTCGTGGGAGAGATGTCGCTAGGTCGGCGGGCGGATCTGCCCACACGACGACAAAGGAACAAGGGCACGGAGGACCTTCGTCTGCGCAGCGCCAGCCCGAGAGGACGGTGCACATCGGCTTCCTCCATCGCCGACGGAGACAACGTCAACACTGCACCTCCTCACCTCCCGCAGCGGACGGGATTCGGCCGGATCTGTGACCACCGGTGAGGAGAGAGATAGTGTGGACACTGTCATCTTGTTTTGATATGGAGAGGGTGAGAGAGCGAGACGCGAGCAACTCTATCAAACAAGAGGCTATAATGGAGTAAAACAATCTCTCCATAGCAGTGGTATTAAATAGAATACGTGCGTTCCCAGAAAAAAGAAACGAAAACTGGCGGACAATTTTTTTACGTACCAAGAAAGAAAACTCGATCAAAAACACGCCCCCACTTCCAGGTCGCGAGAGTCGTCGCGCGCACACACATAGACATAGACATGCATATCCGTGTTTACGTAAAATTCCATTTCCATCTCCATCTCCAATCATATTTGTCCAACTGGCACATTATTTACGTTGTTAATTATATACGCGACAATATTAACGTACAACATCTCTTGTTTGCGGGCGTCCGGACCGCTGCCACGGCCGCTCCTGACCAACCCGAACCCTCTTCATCACCCGCGCGTGCTTCCCGCCCGAAACGGCCAGTGCCGCATTCATGCCCGGCCAGAGCGGACGCGACCTCTCACCAGCGCCGGCATTGAAGCGGTGCGCCAGCCGAGAGAACGTCGCCTGCGCTGCTTCCTGGTGCACGCGACTGCTCCACGTTCAAAGGTCGCAATAGCCGGCCACAACATGCATGTAAAATGTTCTTGGGAGTCCGTGCTACAACTAGCTGTCCTCCCCAACTCGTCAATCTCTTCGAGTAGTACTAGTACTCCATGGCGCGATCCATCGACAAGCAGGCGGGGAAGTTATCGTATACTCGGTTTGCGGTGAGTGGCATGCCGAGCGACCGTGTGGGGTCGAGCCGTGGAGGAGGGTGATGTAACACCCCGGACGTAACTTTCCATAATTGTAACTCCAACTCTTGCCATTTTCGGCATTGTGATATGATATTCCCTCCGTGGTTGGGTTTTTCTTCATTTTTGCATTTTGTCCATGTCATGCATTTTATATCATGTCATCATGTGCATCGATTTGCATACGTGTTCGCCTCATGATTCCGAGCATTTTTCCGTTGTCCGCTTTTGCAATCCGCACTCCTATCTCCCCGCGCCCCTTTTACGCTTTTTCCGCGCAGGGTACTAAACCTTCTCGGAATGGACCGAGGTTTGTCAAGTGGCCTTGGTATACCACCGTAGACCACCGTCAAGTTTCGGTCATTTGAGCTCGCTTGGTACTCCAACGGTTAACCGACACTCGCAAAGGCCTCTTTTGTTGCAGCCCAACACCCCTTCAAAATAGTCCAATAACCCATCTAAGTCACTTCCATGCTCTTCTTCGCTCGATCACGATCGTGGGCAAAAACTACACCTCATTTGGAGCTTCCTAGCTCCTTCTACCTATAAAACACCCCCCACCAAATCCTTGATCAATTCCCCATAACCTAGAGAAATCCTCCTCGCACGGACGGTCCGATCTGGCCGGACACGTCACCGCCGCCGCTAACAACCGGGCGTGCCACGGGCCGCCGGTCCCGTTCCGCCCAGCTGCGCCATCAGTTGGGCCAGGCCAACCCTCCCGGCGCCGCCCCCTGCTGCGGCCACAGACTTCATCCGCCTCGCCTCGCACACACGACGACACACACTGCCTCACGCCCGCCTCACACCCGCCTGCCATTGCCCGTCACATGCCGCCGCGCTGCCACGGCCGCCCTGGCTGGCCGGCATGCGGCCGCACGCCTGCCTGCCGCCGGCCTGCGCCCGCCTCCTCTCCTCCCCGGCTTGACTCCAGCGAGCAGCGCATTGCTGGTCGCTGTCTCCGCCAGATCCGATCGATCCCGGCCGTCCTCGGTTCGCGTGCAGGGTTGACTTCTTCCCCCCTCAAATTTCATCTAAGTTTTTCATCCGGTGATTATTTCGTGGCATTTTCAACGCGTCATAACTCTGTCATCGTTGCTCCGTTTCGTGCGTGCAATATGTCAAAATGTTCGCCTCGAAGAGTAGATCATTTCATCTCATTGCATCATTTTCATTTGAGCTCATCTTGATGCCCGAAATGCTGTTGGAAGAGGGCTATGTGATGTTAGTTTCGCTTTCTTAATGTAACTTGCACTTTTGTTATTTTTGCTATGATTGATGTGTGCACCCTATGAATTTGAGTCCTACATGTGTTTTGTAATATGCCATGCCATATTTCCAGGGGTGTATGCCATGTATTTTTGTGATCTATGTGGTGACTAGCACAAGCATGCAAAGTAGGTGTCCCGATGTTGCTGTTTTCAAACTGCTTTGGTGATATTTTGATGCCATGTTAACTTGATGCTACCGAGAGATCCATGCATATTTTGAGATACTTCAGTAAGGATGTTTTGTTCTACATGTCTTGCCCTATACATCCATGCCCTTGTTTGCAATTATGGAGTGCCATAGCTTGAGTCAATCGAGCTCTACTTTTGCTATCAAATGTTTCCTGGCAGATTGTTTACATGTTATTCAATTTTTCCATGGTTGTTGTGGTTGATCCATGTAGGCTATGATGTTGTTCTTGCCATGTATGTCTTCTATGACATGTCTTCTTGATGTATGTATGCTTAGTTGATCATGTAAGGCTCTGTAGTGAGTGCTTTGAGCTCTCAAACATGCCTACTTGTTATCTGTTTTTGACATGCCCTGTTGCTGAATCTGTTAACGAAACTTGCGATATTGACATGGGTGTTACTATCTTTTCTCGATCCTTTTGGCTTATGGTCAGAAGGGACTTTTGTTCTATGCTTTGAGTAGATTCATGCCATGCCTTGTTTTGCTATTATAAGTTCCTGTAGCAGGTTGTTTTCTTGCTCTGAACATTGCTACCTGATGCTGTTTTTGCCATGTTCCAGCCTGATATTTTTAGCACTTTCGCCATGCTTGTTTGAACCTGTTATGACGTGATCTAGCCGTAGCTCAGTGTTCATCTTTTGTCAAGCATCTTGAGTAGATCACTGCCATATACTTTGTTGGTACGTTTGGGTGCAGTAGCTTAATTTCTTGTTGCTTGCTAAGTGGCATCATATTGTTAATGGCAGATTTGGGCCATTGTTGTTTTGTTTGTCATTTGCAAACCGTGCATCCGTTTCCGGTGATATTTATATCGATTTCAACCGAAATCATCTCATCTTTCCAGTGGCATACTTGGTTTGCCAAGTTGATGCCTGGTTCATCATTTTCCTTCCGGAGCGCGCATACGCATTGCATATCACATCTCGCATATCATGTCATGTTTTGCATCATGTTGTTTGTGCATTGCACCGTGATTTATTGTGGTTCCTTTGTTTGTGTTCTTGCTTTGGGTAGAGCCGGGAGACGAGTACGTGAACGAGGAACCTGTTGAGAACGCTTACGAGGATCAAGCTTTCGACAATTCTGAGAACATTGCAGGCAAGATGACCATAGCCTCGAAATCACTTCTATCTTTGCTATGCTAGTTGCTCGCTCTTTTGCTATGCCTATGCTATGATGCCTATCACTTGCTTATCATGCCACCCGTATTTCCATGTCAGCCCCTAACCATCCTTTCCTAGCAAACCGCTGATTGGCTATGTTACCGCTTGCTCGGCCCTCTTATAGCGCTGCTAGTTGCGAGTGAAGTGAAGTTTGTTCCTTGATGGAACATGGAGATGTTGTTCCTTGTTGGAACATGTTTACTTGTTGGGGATATCACAATATATATCTGCTATATTTAATATATCTATATATTTGGTAAAGGGTGGAAGGCTCGCCTTATGCCCGTGTTTTGTTCCACTCTTGCCACCCTAGTTTCCGCCATACCGTGTTATGTTCCTTGATTTCGTCGCCTTACGGTTGGGTGATTTATGGACCCCTTGACAGTTCGCTTTGAATAAGACTCGCCCAAAGAAGGCCCAACTTTGGTTTTACCATTTGCCACCTAAGCCTTTTTCCCCGGTTTTCGCGAGCCCGAGGGTCATCTTTATTTTAACCCCCGGACCAGTGCTCCTTCGAGTGCTGGCCCGAACTAGAGCCCTCAGGTAGCGCCCCTCAAGGAAACTTGAGGTCTGGTTTTAGTTGTATGGACTGCTCATCCGGATGTGCCCCGAGAACGAGATATGTGCAGCTCTTATCGGGATTTGTCGGCACAATCGGGCGGCTTTGCTGGTCTTGTTTTATTGCTGTCGAAATGTCTTGTAGTCCGGATTCCGAGATTGATCGGGTCTTCCGGTAGAAGGAATATCCTTCGCTGACCGTGAGAGCTTATAATGGGATAAGTTGGGACACCCCGCAGGTATTATCTTTCGAAAGCCGTGCCCGCGGTTATGAGGCAGATGGGAATTTGTTAATGTCCGGTTGTAGAAAACCCGAAGTTGACCTTAAATAAAATACACTTCAACCGTGTGTGTAACCGTGATGGTCTCTTCTCGGCGGAGTCCGGGAAGTGAACACGGTGTTGGAGTTATGTCCGACGAAGTAGTTCAGATCACTTCTTGATCGCTACTAGCTTCACGACTCGTGTTTTGCTTCTCTCCTTGCTCTCTTTTGCGTAATGTAGCCACCATATATGCTAGTCGCTGCAGCAGCTCCACCTCATAACTCTGTCCTTCCTATAAGCTTAAATAGTCTTGATCTCGCGGGTGTGAGATTGCCGAGTCCCCGTGACTCACAGATTCTACCAAAACAGTTGCAGTGCCGACGATGCAAGGCAGTGACGAACCGAGCTCAAGTGGGAGTTCGACGAGGAACGTGGTCGTTACTATGTGTCTTTTCCTGATGATCAGAGTGGTGCTCAGTTGGGACGATCGGGATCTGTAGCATTTGGGGTATCTTCTTTATTTTGGTTCCGTAGTCGGACCTTGAGTGTAAACTGAATGATGGATGTTTATTTATGTATTGTGTGAAGTGGCGAATCGAAGCCAACTATGTATCTTTTTCCTTATGTATTACATGGTTGTGTGAAGATTACCTCACTTATGACATTGCTTTCAATGCGGTTATGCTCTAAGTCGTGCTCGACACGGGAGATATAGCCGCATCGAGGGCGCTAAGTTGGTAATCGAGCCTTCCCGACTTAGGAGCCCCTACTTGATTGTTTGTCGACGTTGTTGAGTCTAGAATGGAAAATGTTTTGAGTCTTAGGATTATATATATCGGAGAGTAGGATTCTTTTTACTTCCCAGTCCCTTCGTCGCTCTGTGAGGTCTCCTGACGTAGAAGTTTTGACTCTCCTCTCCTCAGATTTCACTAAATTTTTTTTAGGATCACGCGGGTATCTTGGGATCGTTCCGATGGTTTTGTGACGAGAACATTGTTCTTGGCACCTCCTGAGGGGTTGTGGCAGTGTCCCGGGGAGTTGAGCTCCGAGGTGTTGTCGTCACAATTTTATCGTTGCAGTTCTGGAATACCTGAGTTTTACCGACATCGAAATATCTTTTGTGCAGTTGTTGGTGAGATAACCCCGATAACCCAGTACTGGGGCGAGCTCGGGAGTATTGCCATGACTTGTATAACGGATGTTTTTCGAAGGTCGAGGTACACAATTTCCGAGGATTTCTTGGTTATGTGTTGACGGATGGATACAGCTGGATCTAGGTATTGTTAGTTTGGGTGATATATTTTGTGTCCCCTGTATCCCCAACACCAGATTGCATAACCAGAAAGTTTCGGGAGTTTATATGTGAGTTTCATGTAGCTCTTAGCATTTCTTCCCGCAGATATTTGGTTCGTGATTGGGTAATCCTTACCACTTATTGTTCCAGTCTTACCTTGTTATTTTTCATCAACCCTTAATCAAGTGGCTTCTCACCTTAATGGATGTGTGATGATTAACTTTTGGAATTCATTCGTTCATTCTCGTTCGAATGTTTATTGTGAAGACTATATGTTGCAATTTCTATCCGTTGATTCAACTTGAATATTTGTCTATCAAGTGCTAACGGATGTCACCCTCTTCAGGATGGCTCCGCCAACGCGTCAGAATCCGGAACGAAATGATGGGAATCAGTCGAAGCCTCCACCTCCACCTCCGCCTCCGGAGGCCTGGCAAGCTATCATGGCAGCCACCAATGCCAATGCTCAGATGATTTTGCAGCTCTTGCAAGAGCGTACTCAGGGGCAAGGCAGTCAAGGAAATCAAGGTCAAGGCAACAACCAGCCGCACTTTGCTACTCTCACCGGTTCCTCGCTAATCATCCAAGTCTTTCGGTTTCGTGGTTGAGGCCACAGACGCCGACGATTGGCTTGTGGACATCTGCAAGCATTTTGAATGTAGCAATGTCGACCCGAGGACTTTGTCAAGTTTGCATCGCTTCAACTCAAGGACCAAGCTGCTGAGTGGTACCAAGAATACAAAGATTCCAGAGGAGGTCGTGCATTACCGGGAAGAGTTCCGCCGAGATTTCAGAGCTCACCACATTCCGAAAAGTGTTGTTGAGAGCAAGCGTGAGGAGTTCCGCAATCTCAAGCAGGGCAACATGTCTGTGTATCAATACAATATCCAGTTCCAGAAACTCGCTCGTTTTGCTAAGCAAGACGTCCCTGATGAAAAGAGTATGATCTATCAATTTAGAGGTGGTCTCAGAGAAGATCTGCAATTAGCTCTTGTGCTTTTTAAGCCAGAAAAGTATGATGAATTCTACAACATGGCACTGAAGCAAGAAGCTGCCCAGCTCAAATGTGAGGCTTCTAAGAAGAGAATCAGGGATGCAGTTCAGTCTTCTTCTTCCTCTCAAGTGGCAGCTAAGCAGCAGAAGTTCTACCTTCCACCTCCTCCGCTCCGTCGGCCTTATCGCCAGAAGAACTCAGGTGGCCGTGGATCTTCCCACCCACCCAACCCAAAGCTATCGTAACAAGTCAAATTCTCAAGCTCCAAGGCCAAGTGCTCCTTACCACCGTCCGCCTCGAGGTGACTTGCAACAAGTGTCAGCAGAAGGTCACTATGCTAACAAATGCTTCAACCAAAGGCGCCTTCCGCCTCCTCCCGTGGAAATCTTCTAGCAATGCAAAGGGTCAAGCATAATCCAAAGCATGCCAAGGTCAATATGATGAATGCAGCTCAAGCAGAGGAATCTACCGATGTGATAATGGGTAATCTCTCAATTAATGATATTCCTGCAAAAGTCTTATTTGATACCGTGCATCGATTCTTTCATCTCAAGACCTTTTGTGGCTATGCATGATTTGGTTACTCAAGTTTTGCCGAGACCTTTGTCTATTGTTTCTCCGCTAAGGAGATGACTTCTAGTTTTGGTTCCAAATGTCGGTATCAAGATGGGCGATTATAGATTTTGCTAAACCAATTGTTCTTGGTGACTCGGATATTGATCTTATTCTCGAATGGATCGGCTTTTCAGACAAAGCTCAGCTTGATTGTGCTGCTGTGGAAATTCAATTGACTCACTCTTCTAATGATGTGATCATCTATGCCGCTCGTGATGAAACCATTCGTTGTTTTCTCTCAATGAGAAGGGCGAATTGATGCTATCTCTCGATTCCAATCGCTTGTGAGTACCAAGATGTCTTTCCGTAAGAGCTTCCGGTATGCCTCCTCATCGCCGCTTGAGTTCCTTATCGATCTTGAGCCCGCATCGAACCCGCTTGCAAGCGCCCATACAAGCTTGGACCTGATGAGCTGAAGGAATTGAAGAAGCAGCTCGATGAACAAGAGCGTCTGGTTTGATCGCATCGAAGTTCATCTCCTTGGGGTTGTGGTGTTCTTTTGTCCGAAGAAGGATGGCACGGACCGACTTTTGCGCCGACATCGTCCATTGAATAAGAAGACTATCAAGAACAAGTATCCACTTCCCAACATCAATGAGCTTTTCGAGCAACTCAAAGGTGCTAAAGTGTTCTCCAAGCTTGACCTTCGTATGGGTTATCATCGATTCTTTCGTGAACAAGATATTCCCAAGACAAAGATTCGTAACAAGCTTTGGTTCTTATGAATATACCGTCATGTCTTTCGCCTTGTCAATGCTCCTCCAACATTCTCTCGGATGATGAACTTCATCTTCAACCCCTACACCAATGAATTCGCCTTGGTCTATCTCGATGATATTTTGGTCTTTCCAAGAATAAGAAGGATCATGCCAAACATTTGCGATTGGTGCTAGACAAGCTCAGAGAGTATCAATTCTATGCTAAGTTCTCCAAATGTGAATTTTGGCTTGATGAAGTGCTTTATCTTGGTCATATCATCTCCGCCAAGGGTATCGCTGTTAATCCCGAGAAGGTGTCCGCAATTGTGAATTGGGAACCTCCTCGTATGTCAAGCAGCTCCGCAGTTTTCTTGGTCTTGCAAGCTATTGTCAAGATTCGTTGAGAATTTCTCCAAGATTGCAAAGCCTCTTTCCAACCTCCTCCGTAAGCATGTGAAGTATGTCCGTCTCCCGAGTGTGACGTTGCTTTCAATACCCTCAAAGAGAAACTCGTCACAGCTCCCTGCCTTGACTCCTCCCGATGAATCCAAGCCATTCAAAGTTTTCTCGTGATGCTTCTCTTCAAGGTCTCGTGCTGTGTTAATGCAAGAGAAGAGAGTTGTGGCTTATACCTCTCGCCATTGAAGCCCAACGAAAAGAACTACCCCACTCACGATCTTGAGTTGGCGGCGCTTGTCCATGCATTGATAACATGGAGACATCTCTTGTTGGGAAGGAAAGTGGACATATTCACCGATCACAAGAGTCTCAAGTATATCTTCACTCAGCCCAACCTCAACCTCAGGCAAACTCGATGGGTCGAAATGATTCAAGAGTACAACCCAAGTATTGAATATACTCCGGGCAAGGCTAATGTCATTGCAGATGCTTTGAGCAGGAAGGCTTACTGCAACAGTTTAATCCTCAAGCCCTTCCAACCGGATCTCTGTGAAGCTTTTCGCAAGCTGAATCTTCAAGTTGTTCCTCAAGGCTTTCTTGCCAACCTCATAGTCTCTCCTACTTTGGAAGATCAGATTCGTGAGGCTCAGCTTCTGGATACCATGGTGAAAAAGGTGAAACGTGGTATCGACAAGGGCATTTCCAAGTACAAGTGCTTCCACATTGATGACAAAGATACTCTTTTCTTTGAGGACCGGATTGTGGTTCCTAAGGGTGATCTACGAAAGTCATTATGAACGAGGCTCACAATTCGCTTCTATCCATTCATCCCGAAGTACGTAAGATGTACCAGACCTTAAGCAATCATATTGGTGGACTCGAATGAAGCGACAAATTGCTCAATTCGTGAATGAGTGTGATGTCCGCAGAAGAGTGAAAGGTAACACCAAAGACCAGCTGGTCTCCTCCAACCTCTTGCTATTCCGAATGGAAGTTTGATCATATCGAGATGGACTTCGTGACAGGATTTCCAAAGTCCAAGCGTGGAAATGATGCTATCTTCGTTGTCATTGACAAGCTTACTAGAGTGGCTCATTTTCTTCCTATCAAAGAATCTATCACAGCAGCTCGGTTGGCGAGCTATACACCTCCGGATTGTCTCCTTGCACGGCATTCCACAAGTGATCTCTTCAGCACTGGCAGCATCTTTACCTCCAAGTTTTGGGATTCTTTTCGAAGGCCATGGGCACCAACATTCGCTTTCAAAGACAGCTTTCCATCCTCAAACAAGTGGCCAAGTTGAACGAGTCAATCAAATCCTTGAAGATATGCTCGTGGCTTGTGTCATTTCTTTCGTATGAAGTGGGAAGATTGTCTTCCATATGCCGAAGTTCTCCTACAACAACAGCTTCCAAGCGAGTTCGGCAAGGCCCCATTCGAAATTTTCTATGGCGAAAGTGCCGACTCCTCTCAATTGGTCCGAGACATGTGAACGCCAACTTCTTGGCAACGACTTGATCACGTAGCATAAGAAATGTGCAAAGTCATTCGTGAGAATCTCAAAGCCGCATAATCGCGCGTAAGAGCTATTATGATGATAAGCACCGTGATGTGGCTTTTGAAATCGGAGACCATGTCTACCTCCGCCTCTCCAATGAAAGGCACTCGCCGCCCGGTATCAAAGGAAGCTTGCCCCTAGATACGTGGGTCCTTTCAAGATCATTGGCAAAAGAGGCGATCTCGCCTATCAACTTGAGCTTCCATCCAACTTCGCTAATGTGCATGATGTGTTTCACGTGTCACAGCTTCGCAAGTGCTTCAAGACTCTGAACGCACTATCAACTTCAAGAAATTGACCTTCAAGAAGATCTCTTATCATGAGCACCCTGCTGCTATTATTGAAGAAACCGAGCGCAAGACTCGCAACAAGTCAATCAAATTCCTGAAAGTGAAGTGGTCACACCATTCCGACCGTGAAGCCACCTTGAGCGCGAGGATCACCTCCGCTTCAATATCCGAGTTCTTTCAGTCCTAGATCTCGGACGAGATCCTCTTGTAGTGGTGGAGTGTTGTAACACCCGGACGTAACTTTCCATAATTGTAACTCCAACTCTTGCCATTTTCGCATTGTGATATGATATTCCCTCCGTGGTTGGGTTTTTCTTCATTTTGCATTTTGTCCATGTCATGCATTTTATATCATGTCATCATGTGCATCGATTAGCATACGTGTTCATCTCATGATTCCGAGCATTTTTCCCGCTGTCCGCTTTTGCAATCCGCACTCCTATCTCCCCGCGCCCTTTTACGCTTTTTTCCGTGCGGATACTAAACCTTCTCGGAATGGACCGAGGTTTGTCAAGTGGCCTTGGTATACCACCGTCAAGTTTCGGTCATTTGGAGCTCGTTTGGTACTCCAACGGTTAACCGACACTCGCAAAGGCCTCTTTTAAGTTGCAGCCCAACACCCTTCAAAATAGTCCAATAATCCATCTAAGTCACTTCCATGTTCTTCGTCGCTCGATCACGATCGTGGGCGAAAACTACACCTCATTTGGAGCTTCCTAGCTCCTTCTACCTATAAAACACCCCCTACCCAAACCCTGATCAATTCCCCTAACCTAGCGAATTCCTCCCGCCACGGACGTGTCCGATTCGGGCCGACATCGTCCGCCCGCCGCCGCCAACCAACCGGGCGTACACGGGTCGCTGGTCCCCGATTCTTCATCCCTCAGGCCCACACCATGGGCCCACCGCTGCCCTCCCCCGCCACACAGACCATGCCAGCGCCGCCGCCGATCAGCCACCTCGCCCGGCCTGGCGCTGCCTGGCCACACCGCCGCCTCGCCCGCCCTTGGCCGCGCCTGGCCCGCCGCCGACCCACCGGCGCCACTGGCCGGCCCGCCTCCTCCTCCCGGCTCGGACTCCGGCTGAGCAGTCAAGGCCACTGCCGTCGCCGTCCGGCCAGATCCGATCGATCCCGCCGTCCTCGGTTCGCGTGCAGGGGTTGACTTCTTCCCCTCAAATTTCATCTAAGTTTTTCATCCATTGATTATTTCGTGGCATTTTCAACGATCATAACTCTGCATCGCTGTTCGCTTTACGTGCGTGTAATATGTCAAAATGTTCATCTCAAGAGTAGATCATTTCATCTCATTGCATCATTTTCATTTGAGCTCATCTGATGCCCGAAATGCTGTTGGAAGAGGGCTATGTGATGTTAGTTTCGCTTCTTAATGTAACTGCACTTTTGTTATTTTTGCTATGATTGATGTGTGCACCCTATGAATTTGAGTCCTACATGTGTTTTGTAATATGACATGCCATCTTTCCAGGGTGTATGCCATGTATTTTGTGATCTATGTGGTGACTAGCACAAGCATGCAAAGTAGGTGTCCTGATGTTGCTGTTTTCAGCTGCTTTTTCTTGATATTTTGATGCCATGTTAACTTGATGCTACCGAGAGATCCATGCATATTTTGAGATACTTCAATAAGGATGTTTTGTTCTACATGTCTTGCCCTATACATCCGTGCCCTTGTTTGCAATTATGGAGTGCCATAGCTTGAGTCAATCGAGCTCTACTTTTGCTATCAAATGTTTCCTGGCAGATTGTTTACATGTTATTCAATTTTGCCACGGTTGTTGTGGTTGATCCATGTAGGCTATGATGTTGTTCTTGCCATGTATGTCTTCTATGCCATGTCTTCTTGATGTATGTATGCTTAGTTGATCATGTAAGGCTCTGTAGTGAGTGCTTTGAGCTCTCAAACATGCCTACTTGTTATCTGTTTTTGACATGCCCTGTTGCTGAATCTGTTAACGAAACTTGCGATATTGACATGGGTGTTACTATATTTTCTGATCCTTTTTGGCTTATGGTCAGTAAGGGACTTTTGTTCTATGCTTTGAGTAGATTCATTCCATGCCTTGTTTTGCTATTATAAGTTCCTGTAGCAGGTTGTTTTCTTGCTCTGAACATTCCTACCTGATGCTGTTTTTGCCATGTTCCAGCCTGATATTTTTAGCACTTTTGCCATGCTTGTTTGAACCTGTTATGATGTGATCTAGCCATAGATCAGTGTTCATCTTTTGTCAAGCATCTTGAGTAGATCACTGCCATATACTTTGTTGGTACGTTTGGGTGCAGTAGCTTAATTTCTTGTTGCTTGCTAAGTGGCATCATACTGTTAATGACAGATTTGGGCCATTCTTGTTTTGTTTGTCATTTGCAAACCGTGCATCCGTTTCCGTGATCTTTATATCGATTTCAACCGAAATCATCTCATCTTTCCAGTGGCATACTTGGTTTGCCAAGTTGATGCCTGGTTCATCATTTTCCTTCCGAGCGCGCAGATACGCATTGCATATCACATCTCGCATATCATGTCATGTTTTGCATCATGTTGTTTGTGCATTGCACCGTGATTTATTGTGGTTCCTTTGTTTGTGTTCTTGCTTTGGGTAGAGCCGGAGACGAGTACGTGAACGAGGAACCTGTTGAGAACGCCACGAGGATCAAGCTTTCGACAACTCGAGAACATTGCGTGCAAGATGACCATACCTCGAAATCACTTCTATCTTTGCTATGCTAGTTGCTCGCTTCTTTTGCTATGCCTATGCTACGATGCCTATCACTTGCTTATCATGCCACCCATATTGCCATGTCAGCCCCTAACCATCCTTTCCTAGCAAACCGCTGATTGGCTATGTTACCGCTTTGCTCAGCCCTCTTATAGCGCTGCTAGTTGTAGGTGAAGTGAAGTTTGTTCCTTGTTGAACATGGAGATGTTGTTCCTTGTTGGAACATTTTTACTTGTTGGGGATATCACAATATATATCTGCTATATTTAATACATCTATATATTTGGTAAAGGGTGGAAGGCTCGGCCTTATGCCCGGTGTTTTGTTCCACTCTTGCCACCCTAGTTTCCGCCATACCGTGTTATGTTCCTTGATTTCGCGTCCCTTACACGGTTGGGTGATTTATGGGACCCCTTGACAGTTCGCTTTGTATAAGACTCGTCCAAAGAAGGCCCAACTTTGGTTTTAGCATTTGCCACCTAAGCCTTTTTTCCCCGGTTTTCGCGAGCCCGAGGGTCATCTTTATTTTAAACCCCGGACCAGTGCTCCTTCGAAAGTGCTGGCCCTAACTAGAGCCCTGCAGCGCCCCTCAAGGAAACTTGAGGTCTGGTTTTAGTTGTATGGACTGCTCATCCGGATGTGCCTCGAGAACGAGATATGTGCAGCTCCTATCGGGATTTGTCGCACAATCGGGCGGCTTTGCTGGTCTTGTTTTATTGCTGTCGAAATGTCTTGTAGTCCGGGATTCCGAGATTGATCGGGTCTTCCCGTAGAAGGAATATCCTTCGCTGACCGTGAGAGCTTATAATGGGCTGTTGGGACACCCCGCAGGTATTATCTTCAAAGCCGTGCCCGCGTTATGAGGCGATGGGAATTTGTTAATGTCCGGTTGTAGAAAACCGAAGTTGACCTTAAATAAAATACACTTCAATCAAGGTGTAACCGTGATGGTCTCTTCTCGGCGGAGTCCGGAAGTGAACACGTGTTGGAGTTATGTCCGACGAAGTAGTTCAGATCACTTCTTGATCGCTACTAGCTTCACGACCGTGCGTTTTGCTTCTCTCCTCGCTCTCTTTTGTAATGTAGCCACCATATATGCTAGTCGCTGCAGCAGCTCCACCTCATAACTCTGTCCTTCCTATAAGATTAAATAGTCTTGATCTCGCTGGTGAGATTGCTGAGTCCCCGTGACTCACAGATTCTACCAAAACAGTTGCAGTGTGCCGACGATGCAAAGGCAGGTGACGAACCGAGCTCAAGTGGGAGTTCGACGAGGAACATGGTCGTTATTATGTGTCTTTTCCCGATGATCAGAGTGGTGCTCAGTTGGGACGATCGGGATCTGTGTAGCATTTGGGGTATCTTCTTTTATTTTGGTTCCGTAGTCGGACCTTGAGTGTAAACTGAATGATGGATGTTTATTTATGTACTGTGTGAAGTGGCGACTGTAAAGCAAATTATGATCTTTTTTCCTTATGTATTACATGGGTTGTGTGAAGATTACCTCACTTGCGACATTGCTTTCGATGCGGTTATGCCTCTAAGTCGTGCTCCGACACGTGGGAGATATAGCCGCATCGAGGGCGTTACAGGTGAGACACAAATGCGACAGCCGTGATTTAAGCGTTGGTTTTGCTCGATGGCGCGATCCAACGAAACGAAACATTGGTTTCTCTCCGTTTCCATTTTTTCTTTGAAAAAATGGAAACTTTCCACTCCATTTTCATTCCTACTCCAAGGTTGCCCCATTACAACATTCCATCAAATACAAAGGAAAACTAACACGCATGCTGATGCATCTCAATGATTCACATATCATAGCCAATATTTACTTCACAACTAAAGACAAAAGTTGTGAGAGCGTGTACGAAAGAAAAACTACTTATGTGGTCACTACGAATCAAACCCTAAACCTTAAACAGGATTTAATTTCCTGGCCAGGTAGAACCTGTCGAAGGAAAGACGGCTGGCACGCTCAGATCATACGATGCTTTTGTGCAGTTCCACTAAAATCGAGCTGAGCATCCGTGATGGCAAAGATATTGAAGAAGTGTGATTAGAATAATAGTACTGACACTAGTTCGTGGGACATAAACTCATCACAAGTAGAAGCCGATAGAAGTAGAGAAAGATCGACATGGAGATGGAGCTACGTGGGGAGCTGCGACAGTGAAGCAGGCCGGCTCCAAAAGGAAGATGGACTACCTGGGACGTCGGGCTGTATCTAGAAGGGCGGTTGGGACGCGGCATCGGCCCATACCGCAGTGACCCCCGATTGGGACGCACCAACTATGGATTTTCTCCCTCGTCGATGTCGACCGCGTCTACACAGAACATTGTTCCCTTCCCCCAAGGGATCAGCCGGATATGTGACCAGTGGTGTGGCCACCGCTGCTCGATGCTTGTGAAGAGAGCAACCCAAGCAAGCAGGCTTGTAGCTTAGGCTCCTGCTAGTGTATATATAGTGGTTTTATTTTTCTCCATATCAACCATTTTATATTGCGACGTGTCATTGAAGAGTGAAATGATGGTTGCTTCTTCCGACTAACTTATCGTGTGATTTGACTGCGCCTTTAGTGGCCCCTACATGTACTCCCCCTACGTATGCAACAATCACACGCACACATGGACGCAAAAAATGCGGCAACGCCCTAATGCATGCATGTCCGAGCACACGATGTAACACACACGATCACGCCAAGTGCTCAACCTACATGTGCATGCACACACATACTCAGCCGTGGTGAGCTAGTGACCGATAAACACCGGAAAATGTATATATTGAGCGCAATGAGCGATATGAAGTCCATCGACCATATTTTTACAAATATACAAAGGATGCATGTGTATTTATCTCGCTTGAAATTAAGCCATATTAACCGGAGAGGAGGCAGTATGGACTAGCATTACTTTGCTGTGTCCCATCAACTTGCCGAACGAGGAGAAGCTTGCAGGACGGGAGAAGCTTGCGCGCGGTGGCTCGCAGGACAAGGAGAAACTTTTGACTAATGCAAGCTGTCCTTCGCTCAGGCGGTGGACGTGCAATAGTTAATTCGGTGTCAGATTGCCAGAAGCATACATTATACTAGTACTATTATTGTTGCACTTCCCGAAGAGACGAACAACCAAGCGCAAAGTTTACTAGTACTACTACTATAGTCTATAGAGGTACTATACTGTTACTAGGAACCGGATGGAGGAGCGTCTGCACTCTTATTATATTTTTAAAATGTGATAAAGCAATCTTCAACACATTTGGTTCTCTTCGAGGGTTCTCGCATGTGATAATGGAAGTTGATTGCATGGAACACTCGCCACAATTCTCGCTTAATTCTGGCTCATATCCTGTTACAAATAGGAGCGCTCGGTAATATTTCCTCTATTTTTTGTTATTCAGCATGTAAATAGGTCAGCAAACCTTGCGGCGCATCTTTGTGCGAACCGTGCTTGCTGCACTTTGAATGTGGCCGAGAGCTGGCTTGATGAAACACCTCGCTTCCTACTTCTTTTTTTGCGGGGTACCTCGCTTCCTAGTGACCAATGTCTTGGCTGATCATCCTAAGAATGCTTATATATGAATAAAGCTCTCTCATTTACCCGCAAAAAAGATTAAGCCATATTAACCGGAAAGGAGGGACTATGGACTAGGACTACTTGTTGGTGTGTCTCCCGTCAACTCGCAGAACAAGGAGAAGCTTGCAGGACAAGGTGAAGCTCGCTTACGCCTTTTGACTAATGCAACGTACCTCGCCCAGGCGGTGGACATGCATCAGTTCATTCGTGTCGATTGCCGAGGCATACATCAGACTAGTACCGAACATGCGGAGTACCATCATTGTTCGACTTCACGAAGAGGCGAAGATCCAAGCGCAAGGTTTAGTAGTACGAGTAGTACTACTACTAGAACCGCATGGTGGAGCCTCTATACTCTTATTTCTCTTAATCTTTGATAAAGTACACATTTATTCCGGAGAAGGGCGGAAAACGGCAACCCAACATGTAATGATGATATCGATCAACCATGCTCGAATATATCTTGGCCTCCGTGCGAGCCCGTCTGTGTGTTCTTGCTCCTCGTCTCTCTCAAGGAACGACGGGTTGGCCATTTTGCCGTCAATTGAGATCGGTTTGCTCACACTCCAGTCCCACATGTTAGTGATATGCCAAGACGAGGTGCGTTGACCGACTGGCCATACGCGTACTTGGTTTTGCACCTTCATACTACTCCTCCCTCCGTCATAGTTTATAGGGCGCGCTTCATTATGATGCATTTCTCTCAATGCATTTCCACCACCAGAGAGACTTTAGACGCGTTTGGTTTAATGCTCAATTAATTAGGGCGTGGTAACCGCAATTTTCTCTTGATGTAGTACTACAGAGTGGAGTACGTGCATGCATACGTCTACCCGGGGTGGAAGCACTGCATGCATGTGTGTACGCATTATTTCCTCTAGTAATAGACGCTGTGCTATAGCTACCAATGCTATTTTTCAGGCCGACTAAGTAGTCGCCTTGGTCCCAGAGATTTTCTCTTTTTTCGAAGCGCGCTCTATAAACAGTGACGGATGGAGTAGTATGAGCGGATTCAAAGAAGAGCGTATTGATGGTTGCTTCTTCCGAGCAACTTACAGTGGGAAAGGTGGGGCTTATGATTTGAATGCTCATTACTCACTATTAATGCGGCGCAACGACCGGTCTGAGTCTCCCATGCGGCTGTGCACCACCCCCTTGGTTCTTAAATATACTCCAGAGTATTTGTCTTTCTAGAGATTTCAACGAGTGACTACTCAAATATTTGTCTTTTTAGATATTCAAATGGACTACTATATACAGATGTATATATACATATTTTAGAGTGTAGATTCACTCATTTTGCTTCGTATGTAGTCACTTGTTGAAATCTCTAGAAAGACAAATATTTAGGAACGGAGGGAGTACACATACGAAGCAAAATGAGTGAATCTACACTCTAAAATATGCCCATTTGAAATTTGTAAAAAGATAAATATTTAGGAACGAAGGAGTATAATTTTGTGCATGACACATGGCCCCGGATGTCAAGAGGCTTCCGCAATGCTATCAAGCTTCCAAAGATTTGTTTACATAATTGACGTACTATGCAAACAATTTTCCAAATGACATGAAATTGTACAATGGTGTGAGCTTTCAGCTTTTGTTTCGTGTGTCTTGCCATCGATGCTCTTTCGAAACAATAAAAACTAACTTCCTTGCAAATCAGAGCTAATATTTACATCACAACTGAAGACAAAGTTGTGAGAAGGTGTTAAATTAAAATTGATCCATGCTTTCATTGCAGCAACGTCCCCCCAGCTCTGTCTAAATCAACAAGGCATGTTGGAAAAAAGGTAGCTGTCTGGAGCATGCAACATTCCGATCATTTTGTGCAGTTCCACTAAAATAGAGCTGAGCGTCCTTGTTCCAAAGATATTAAGTGTGATTACAATAATAGAGGACTGCTGATGAAACAATAAACACACAAATAGAAGCCGGTCACCTTTGCAGTCTCTCTTAAGACTAACTAGTTGGAGAAGATCAGGCTCGAAGTTGGATGAGGAGGATAGAGCAAAACCAATCTCCCTTTGTGCAGTCGCGATGAAATGTAGAGACGTTGCCCGTGTGACATTTTGGCAGAACTGCACAAAACACTCTTAAGAAAAAAGTGATTTGTGCAGTTCACCAAAAGGTCGCTATAGCAACGAGGTGAAATGGATAGCCCTGTTTGCAAAAAAGAGGTAGAAAGGAAACAATTACTGGCCAATAACAGTTGATGACACATGCGACGACAAAAAAGAAGCATATTCCTTGTCCTAAGGGAAGATAACAACACAGTTGTGTTTGTCTAAAATGGTGTGAGGACATGATTGCAATATGGAAAGTACGCCGGACGAGCTACGTTTTGGGCAAAGAACTATGGAAGATCCACATGCAGCGACGTGGGAAGACGGGCATTGGAGCAAGGCCGGAGGGGATACCTGGAGTCGTCGGGATGTAACTAGGTGAGCGGCGACGGGCAGAATCTTCCCATACTGCGGCAGCGAGCAAGTGGCGTAGGCCCTACCACGCCGGAGCTTGGTCAGAGAGAACGGCGTGTGCCACAGATCGGGACATGCTGCCTCGGCGCCGTCGAATGGAGGAACGATGCACGTCCTCCCTTTCCGCCGGCGGGCGGGATGCGGCCGAATCAGTGACCAACGGTGAGAGAGAGAGAGGCCACCGCAGTGTGAGATACTCTGAAGAGAGACAAACCAGGCAGGCAGGCTCCATTGTATATAGTGGAGCGGACTACCTTTTTCTCCAAATAAATCATTTTATATTCTGTGTACGTGCCATTGAGCGATATAACTTTATTTAAAAATAACGCGCCATTGCATCAAGTCGAACTTTGTTTCGTGCACGCGTGGTACACGACCTCCGTAGGTAAACAACCATTACACGCGTTCAAATTAGCACGTGGGCTGCCATTTCATACAGAAATGAGCTCCACCCTGTACCCGCGTGGGTGTGGCTGGGCACGAAGCGTGAGTACATGCACGGTGCACCTATTCTCTTCTTGTATACGTACACCACCTACGTGGGGTTGTGTGAGAGAGATACACACGTAGAGAGATATAGTGTGTGGGTTCGTGAGAGTTTTTTTTGGGGGGAGGGGGGAGGGTGGGGTCAATCAAAAAATGTAACATATGCAATGTGTGTGAAAATAGAGTCCTGGATATATCATATATATAGAGGGGGCGATCCACGAGAGGAGAGTGGATGTATCATCGGCTTGAGGTGTCCATAGAATCGAAGAGAGGGTTGATGTGTGTGTGTGCGCGTGCCCGATCGATAAAGAGTGCCATCAAATTTGTGTGTGCCCACGTCAAAGATATAGAGTGTCTGGCCTACTGGAATGTGAGGGGACATGTGCAGTTTGTCTCTATGGAACGGATACCTACCTACAACGCCGACTATCGGTGTGTGGGGGGGAGGAGGCCTAATTAACTATAGAGGTACAATGGCTGGTATATGTGTGGAGGAGGAGAGAGGCCTACCTCATGTATTAAGGGAGATCGATCTACCTCATGTATTAAGGGAGATCGATCTTCATCCATGCATATGTGTAGGAGAGGAATAAGGTTGGGAGAGAGACAGAGCTAGAGTGTTGGAGGGGGTGGTAGTGGAGTTGCTTCTAACAAATGGTGGGATAGGCTTGCTAGACAACTGGAGGGCACGCCTGCAATATCAATAAGAGAGGGGATGTCAACCTGTTTGTGCATGTGCGTGTGAGAGACGGGTCAGGAGGCATGCACGAATGATGGGGGGGCGATATGGATGTGGTAAGCAGACATAACTACATAGGAAGATCAATCGTCCTTTGTCAGAGAAAGGAGAGACATAACTTGTGAGGTACGTCGATCGATGGGGGGGAATAGTTAAAGTCGACCTAGGTATATGTTGGGAGATCGATCAGTATACATGCATGTGTGTGTTAGAAGCAAATGAGGCATGGGGAGAAGGATAGAGAGAGAGGGATGCATCTAGGAGGTGGTGCGAGAGTCATACTATATCGAGGGGGGGGGGGGAGAAGTAAAGTAGTATGAGATCGATGAAAAGAGTGGTGGGAGTGAGGCATGGACGGTGATAAGAGAAGAGGGGAAGCTTGTGTTTTGTGCTAGGCACACCTGGCTAGAGAGGCATGTCGATCGATGTGCCAGAAGAAGGAGCTGGGGCCTACACACACCCTCGGTGAACGACCTAAAGTGAAAAGACTAATTTACGTGATGGAGCTAGAGAATGCCGAGGAGGGTTAGAGGGATGCGGCGCCTGCATGCACGAGAGAAAGTTAAGCTAGTTAGCTACAAAGATAAGAGGATTGTGTGGGTGTAAAAGGCTAATAGAGATCATACTTCATTATAAAAGCTAATTCAGATATTTGAAGAATTTATCATAGTGTTTTAAACCGACGCATGTGTGAATATATATAACGGTGATACACATGGTGTGGTTATGAACATGTTATACTACATATAATATATTTTATCTCTACTCTTATAAAAAACGGAGTTGTTGATGATGGTGCCATCTCTGCAATATAGGCCATCCGATTTATATCGGCGGATAGGAAGGAAACTATGGCAATTTTGAAAAATATACCCACACCCCTCTCCATGTTTGCAAATTAGGCCTCCCTTGATCATGTTGATGTTCGTGGAACGATGGGCATCTTGCTAGTACTACGATAACATATAGAACATTGATCATAATTTGGGCTAATGTGTGGCTTTTGCAGCTCAGGTCTAAATACTTGTCATAATGTAGGGGCGGGCACTATACTATGTGTGATAAACACGGTGTACACGTATGGAACATGGTTTAGATTATGAATATATAGTTAGTACATCAAATGTACTATTATTTGGAATCAACATCAAGTGTATTCAAAAATAGAATTCGAGTTCATGTAGAACACATAGTTCATATCTATCTCTATACAGCAAGCGAAAAAAATTTAATTGGACATAACATGGATTCATACTACCGAATAGCATTTAATTGCACTAAATGTTGGTATGAGTAGCTTTAAATAGCATTTTTATAGTAAAACGGGGCAATACTCTCTCTTTGTGTGGTGTGAATAGTTTTATTTTTTTCATTTTCTTTTTGGTTGAGGGAAGTGCGAATTGATTTGGTACGTACAAGTACAATATTACACGTTAGGCTTGTCCCTAAAATTCAACCCGCGCCTTGTTATATCCCGAAAATTCAGATATCGTGCTCCTAAAACTGGCGCCTTCACAACCCGCCTCTTGCTATCCCGAAATTACAATGCACGCGAAAACTCCCTCCAACTGCCAAATCCCGACACGTGAAATCCCCCTTCTAACCCTGAGCCGAAAGGGCCGCTAGTTCAAATCAGTGCGGGGTACTTTTGTAACACACACTACAATTTGGACAAGCGCGTCCCTAAGTCATGGTTCACCCCCTCCCATCACCTCCTTTTTGCCATTCGAAATCCCAGGCCGCCATAACCTCTCCGCTCCAGTCGCGAAACCCCACCCTCCTTCATCTTCCACCTCACCGCTGCCCAGCCGGAGCCTCTTCCCCGACAACGTCGTCCACCGCAACAGCTCGACGTCCCTAGTCCACCTCCCCGGATGAGGATCTGTCGTCCATCTCGTCGTCCTGCCAGTTCAGCCGCCCTGTCCTCCACCTCCAAGGAGCTGCTCCGACGATCGCCTCGTCTATCGTGGCTGCTCCATCCCCACAGCGTCGCCTTAACCTGCTCCACTGGAACTGCAACATCCTCACCGACTCCTCGGACGAAGCTGAGGCCTACTCGACGCCACCAAATAGGTTGTACACTCATCGCATCACACCTTCTCCTTAGCTCGACCTCCCGACGCCGGCGGTGCTCCATCCCGCACCCCCATGGAGCGGCTACCTTGAAGCCGGCGTCGCGGGCGACATCTCCACGGCGGCTCTCTCACAGTGCGAGGCCCCTTCGGCGGCGGCGTCCATATCAGCCGGATCTGCTGCTGCTGCTCTGGCTCTTGCTCGCTCGCTCACGCTGCTGCTGCTGCTCCGACTCTCGCTCGATCGCTTGCTCGCCCAGCTGCTGCTGCTCCGGCTCTCGCTCGATCGCTTGCTCGCCCAGCTGCTGCTGCTCCGGCTCTCGCTTGCCCAGCTACTGCTGCTCCGTCTCTCGCTCACTCGCTCGCGCTACTGCTGCTGCTCTCCCCCTCGCTCGTGCTGCTGCTCTGCTCCGATTTAGCTACACTTCAGTCGACTGAATCGACTTTTGGGTCAGTCAATTTTCGGGGGGTTGGGGGCTCGACGGAGTTAAGGAAGAACCACCCGCAGCGGGGATGGGGGCTCCCCGGAGAGGTTCCCCACTATCTATCTTAGGGTTTAGGGTGGGGGGCAGGGGGCCTATAGGGCTGGCCGGGGCGGCGGCGTGTAACGCCCTCAATGCGGCTATATCTCCCATGTGTCGAAGCATGACTTAGAGGCATAACCGCATTGAAAGCAATGTCGCAAGTGAGGTAATCTTCACACAACCCATGTAATACATAGGGGAAAGAGATACATAGTTGGCTTACAATTGCCACTTCACACAATACATGAGTAAAGCATTACATCATACAGATACAATCAAGGTCCGACTACGGAACCAAAATAAAAGAAGACTACCCCAAATGCTACACAGATCCCCGATCGTCCCAACTGGCTCCACTCTTGATCAACTCAAACGAAACAACACAATGAACAAGATCTTCATCGAGCTCCTCCTTGAGCTCGGATGCGCCACCGCACGGTTTCATCGGCACCGCAAACTGGTTTTGAAGTATCTCGTGAGTCACGGGACTCAACAATCTCACACCCGAGATCAATACTATTTAAGCTTATGGGTAGGAGAAGGTAGTGAGATGGAGCTGCGCAGTTTACTAGCATATCTGGTGGCTACATTCGCAAAAGGGAGCGAGAAGAGAAGCAAGGCACGGTCGAACAACTATGATCAAGAAGTGATCCTGAAACTACTTACGCCAAACATAACTCCAACATCGTGTTCACTTCCGGACTCCGCCGAGAAGAGACCATCACGGTTTACACGCAGATTGGTGTATTTTAGTTAAGATCAACTTCGGATTTCTACAACCGACATTAACAAATTCCCATCTGCCTCATAACCGCGGGCACGACTTTCAAAGATAATACCTGCAGGGTGTCCCAACTTAGCCCATGATAAGCTCGCGATCAACGAAGGATATTCCTTCTCCCGGAAGACCCGATCAGTCTCGGAATCCCAGCTACAAGACATTTCGGCAAGAATAAAACAAGACCAGCAAAGCCACCTGGATGTGCCGACAAATCCCGATAGGAGCTGCACATATCTCGTTCTCGTGGCAGACCGGATGAGCAAGACGTCGGGTTGGCATAGACCACGATTGCCTGTGGGGCGCCGGACATCGCTTCGGTTTGGACCAGCAATCAAGGAGAACTGGCCGGGGTTTAAAATAAAGATGACCCTTGAGTCTGCAGAACCCAAGGGAAAAAGGCTTAGGTGGCAAATGGTAAAACCAAGGTTGGGCCTTTTTGAGGAGTCTTATTCAAAGCGAACTGTCAAGGGGGTCCCATAAATCACCCAACCGCGTTAGGGACGCAAAATCCAGGAACATAATACCGATATGACGGAAACTAGGGCGGCAAGAGGAACAAAACACTGACATAAGGCCGAGCCTTCCACCCTTTACCAAGTATATAGATGCATTAATTAAATAAGATATATTGTGATATCCCAACAAGTAAACATGTTCCAACAAGGAACAACATCTCCATGTTCCAACAAGGAACAAACTTCATCTTCACCTGCAACTAACAACGCTATAAGAGGGGCTGAGCAAAGTGGTAACATAGCCAAACAACGGTTTGCTAGGAAAGGATGGTTAGAGGCTTGACATGGCAACATGGGAGGCATGATATAGCAAGTGGTAGGCATCGTAGCATAGGCATAGCAAAAGAGCGAGCATCTAGCAAGCAAAGATAGAAGTGATTTCGAGGGTATGGTCATCTTGCCTGAAATCCCGCAAGGAAGAAGAACGAGTCCATGAAGAAGACAAACGGACGTAGTCGAACGAATCCTCACAACTCCGGAACTAAACCGAAGCTAACGAGAGAAGAAACCCGGAAAGAAGCAAACAACATGGTAAACAACCATCACATAAACATGGCATGATGCACAACCAAGTCTGATGCATGTCCGGTTTAAATAGCATGGCATGGCAATATGCACAAACAAAACTACAAGTTAAATGGAGCCCAATACGCAACGAGTTGCATATTGACGAAACACCACATCAATTATTTAGTTCTCTCTCGGTTATGTACCCAACAATATTAAATATTATTAAACATGGCAAGGGGTGAAGCATAACCAAACTATACCATCTAAACAATTTAAATGGGGCCGGATATAAAAACAACAAATCCGGTAAATCCCCATATGCATTTAGCAATTTAATGCAACAACAGTTTTAAACATTTTAATTGTTGTTATCATGATGCAGATGACATATGCAAGTTTTATGCAATTTTATGAAAATGTTGACATGAGCATGTTATGAAGCATTTGTCACCGTGGTGGAAGAAAGGGGTGCCACGGCAACGAATCCGAAAATGATGCCACGGCAACATATCGATCTCGATAACTTGATTGAGATACCGATGCAAACGAGAAGTGTGCGGATGTGTAGAACATGCAAAAGATGGTGGGGTGATCCCGGATACCGGGTTCCCATGGGTCGACGGCGTGGCAACCGAGGAGGAGCGCGCAAGGAACAAGTCGGACACGGTTTGAACATGAGTATCTCATACAACACATGCATTCATTCACGGGCGGTCGTCTCGGGGTTATACCTTCGAAGCGTGCATTTCGGAGCGGTTCGGGTTCGATACGATGTAGAGGAAGTAGACGTTCTCGTAGCGGTCGTAGAGGAAGTAGTTGTTCACGTGGCGACGGTAGTGGAAGTAGTCGTTCTCGCGGCGGTAGTGGAAGTAGACGTTCACGGTCGCCGTGGGAAGTAGTCGACACGGCGCCGATGAGGGAAGTAGTCGCTCGTGATGGTAGTTGTTCGTGGTCTTGGCGGGTCGTCGTGTAGCCATACATGTTGAAGCAGAACTTGGCGATCCATGTAGTCGCATTTAGGCATCCGGTGAACTTGGCGAAATCACGAAGGCGTAGACGTTCCAAGGTACTTGATGCATCAGCGGTGTAGTCGGCCTTGACTATCCAAAACGGCAACACCGTGGCCTCGAGTGGCAGCAGCAAGGAGGCGAAGGAGCCCTAGCCGGAGATGGTTTAGGCAGCGGCAAACCATGATCAAGATGGGGTTGCCGGGCCAAGGTGGAGGCGGACAGCAGCGGACAAAGGCGGCAGGTGCTGGGGCTCCGACGAACTCCAGCCAAACGGAGGCGCAGAGGACGACGGATGCAGGCGCAGGTGCTCGAGGAGCTCCTCTCCTCGAGCGCTCGGGCGACGGGGACTGATGGCGCCGGTGGAGATGCAGGTGTGGAGCCACCGGAGTTGGACAAGGAGGAGGCGGGATGGCGCGGCAGCGGCCTGGTTCTGCGGTGGCTATCGGCGGATGCAGGCGATGAGGAGGAGGCCGAGGGGACGGGACGAGGGCGATGGGGATGGACGGAGGAGATGGGCTCGCCGGCCAGAACGACGGCACGGCGGCAGAGGAATGGGTGGCCGGAGGCGCGGCCGGTCGCCGGGCAGTGGCGCGCGGGAGGAAAAGAGATGCCAAGGATCGGGCGTGAGGAGCTGCGGAGGAGGCGCTCGGGCGGCGATGGAGGGCACGAGCGAGGGAGAGGGAGAGATCGAGAGGAGGGAGGCGAGGGGATCGAGCGCTGGGCTCTCCCTGTCGATGCGGTGTGTGGCGGCGGGCAGGGACCGAGAGGGAGAGAGATGGAACAAGGGTATCGGGCAGAGCTGCAGCTAGGGTTAGAGGGGCACCGGCTGGGCTGCGGATGGTGGGCTGAAGAGGTGGGCTGGCCTGGGCTGTCTCTCTCTTCTCTCTCCCTCTAATTTTCTAGCAGAAAAGAAATAGAGAGAGGAAAAGAAAGAGAGGGTTAGGGAAAGATTTGCGCATGGGGATAATTTTCCCGGACTCGCAAAAATATGCTCGTTCCAAGAAAAATAGAAAGGCCATGATTGAAAGATTTAAATTCAAACTCATTTGATTTAATTTCAAATGATTTGAATAGGAAGTGAGGGTTGGGAAGGTCCAAAAATGTTGAGGATTTCGTGGGCTCCGGAAAATGACGAAATAATTTCTTGGACAAAGTTTGAGGTCAAGAAGTGAGATAACAAAGGCATGGGGAATTATTTTGCAAGTGTGTCAAAGGTAATTCCACATCAATGGAATATTTTATAATAGCTCCATAAATATTAGGAGGATATGTTATAAAGAGAAAACACCATGTGAATTCCCTCGATTTAAATGGACCGAAGATCCATACGATTTTATTTAGAAGAGTTCTAAAAATTAAATGACATGATGGCATGATGACATGATGCAATGCAAGAGATGACATGATGAATGCACAAACAAAACAAATCACACGACAAAACTCGGAGTAGCTGGAAGTCTTCTGGAGCGTCGGTCTCGGGGCGTCACAACACTCCACCACTACGAGAGGATCTCGTCCCGAGATCTAGGATGGCACCGGAAAAAAGCGGAAGAGGAAGAGGTAAAACAAAGTTGCTTCTTTGACAAACGAGTGAAACCATGAACCTTGAGAGGTTGAAAACTTGAAAGAATAACACAATAGAGTTGAACTAAATTGAGAGCATTCCAGTAGAAAATAGAAACAAGGAACACCATGTGAACCTTGGGGGTTGCAAAGCTATGAATGACAATTACAATGGACAAGAAGGAATTAGAACCACTCTGGTTGAAACGAGATAAGAATGAATAAGAATGATATAATTTTGGCAGCACTCCGACTGTAAATGGAAGGAATTGAACATGAACTTGAGAAGATGGGATGATACTTGATGAAATCAACAACACACTGCCTCCGGAACTATTGAAAGAATGGCACAAGGTGTAAGAAAGATTTCAGACAGCTCTCCGGTTGAGGAAGCAGGCAAAACTTGATAAGATGAGAGAACTCGAATGAAAACATGACACTCCAACTAAACAGAGAAGCAAGGAGAAGAACATGATCTTGACAAAACAAGATGATGGGTCAAAGAGAGCAACATCACAATGCCTCCGGAAGAAATGAAAGAATGGAATGGAATGGACGAAGGAAAACAAGATCTTGAAAGAGCACGCTTACAAGAAATGCTAGAACGGAGTTGTTGGATTATCAACAACGAAAGGAACAAGCTTGTTGTGGGCTTATGGAACACATCTCAAAATTATGAGGTGACTACCCGCCACTAACGGAAACAGTTGATTGGATTAAGATCAACAAGAAGATGGAAACTTCTTTCATTGAGAGGATAGGAGGAAAACTTGGATCATTGATAAGCACCATAATAGCAACATTCCTTAGGGAAGGCTTTAAGTGAAATCTATACCAAGATAACACCAACAAATAAATTGTTGGGTTGAAAAGATCTCGTGAACGAAGAGAAATGATGGATTTAAATATCTCATTCCTGACAACTTGTGAATCAAGAAACACGAAGGGAAATTGTCAAGAATGACATAACACCACCTCAAAAGATAATGATAGAAAGAATTGCACTTTGGAATGCAAGATGAAGAATGCTTGAACTCCTCAAGACAAAACATGTGTTGAGCACCATGTTTATTTTGAAGTATGGCTTGACGGATCTTAACTCCGCGAGAAATCTTGATGAACAATTGAAGAATGAAAAGAATCCTTGACGAAGAACCATGTAGAGCCTCCATGAAGAACTCCGGTAAGAAAAGGATGATAAAAGAAAGAGAAGTTGAAAACACAAGGTGAAGCCTTGCGGTGATAAGATGAAGCTTCGCGATGATATAATGAGAAAACTTGGAACTCCGGAAAGAAAGATGAACAAATGAAATCGAGAATTTTGATGAACCTCCGGAATAAGGAATTGAATTTACTCGATGAAACAAGAATAAGAATTACATTATGCTGATCCTTCACCAATTAAATTGATGGCAAGCAATGGATTTGGCATACTACTTATTCTCATTGAAAAATGATTACACATAGAGATATTTTTCAACTTGGGAAGGTCTTCAACGATCCACCGGTAGGATTGGAAAGAACGAATGAATCTATATGATAACGAAGGAAGAGAACTCTTGAACGAACCACCGTAAGAATTGATAATGAACGAAGAAAAAGAACGAATCGCCGTAAGGAATTAGAAATGAACAAAGATACTTGAGAGAATTTAGATATAAATGAACGCAGAGATCCCGAGCTGATTAGATAATACTTGAATGATGCACCGGTAAGATTTGGAGAACAAGAGCTGAAAGCTGAGAATGAGGAATTATGACATGATGGCCTTCGGAGGAAAGAAGTGGAAACAACTCATGAAATGCTCCGGATGGGTAAGAAAGAATATCTGACAAACGGAATAATTTGAGAGGATAGCATG
Source organism: Aegilops longissima (assembly GCA_021605205.1). NCBI lineage: Eukaryota > Viridiplantae > Streptophyta > Magnoliopsida > Poales > Poaceae > Aegilops > Aegilops longissima. The sequence continues at coordinate 209,817,969 of CM038677.1, read as the reverse complement.
AAGCTAGAACCACGAATCTTCGGGAGAACGGGCAAGATTTAGAGGAAAAATTCTCTTCAATCTTCAAATGATGAGGAGAAACACCACCAAAATTAATGAGATACTCCGGAAGAAAGAAAAACAGAGAGGTTGAGCCAACAATGAAATTATTTGAAATTGATCTTGGAAAAGGCATGTGACTGATGGAATCCATTCTTACGTCACACTTGAAAAGAATTGAGAATAGCTCCGGGGAAATTAAAAGAGTCAGGTAAGATCCTGGGAAAAGACCTATGGGTTAGGGCCCACTCAAAAGAAACACCGTTAAACGATTTAAAGAGAGATTGCGCCGGTTGAATTAAATGGCTTTAATGAGATAACAATCTCAAAATAACTTGAACGGATTTGGAATGAAAAGACGAGCCTTCCGAGATATCTTCAACACTCCAGAACAAAATGAATAGCGAGAAGTGAATGATTAAGAGGTGCATCGGCAAGAGAAAGTGTAACATCCCAAATTTTCAATTTGGAATGTTATACATTAGGTCATCATGCATATCATATTTTCTCACATTTTTCCGATCCTAGAAAATTTCACGCAACTCAAGGACCCTCGGAGAGAGTTGGAGATTTCATTATTTTCATATTTGGGATTTCTCAAATTTTGAAAATAGGATCATTTGGATTTATTTATTTATCTTCAAAAGTTTTTCCGATAAAAAAAATTAAGAGAGGGAATAACATGACTTTCCCAACATTTAGGAAAAATGAAGATTTTATAAATAAGTCAAATTTTGGTTTTTGAAAGTTTATTTGCTTTAGGCAAAAAAATGAGTATTTTAAAATATGCATTTTTGCCTCGTTTTAAAGTTCATTTTGTTCGACTCATTTTTAGGAGTCGGGGAAAATTAATTTTATTTAATTTGGAGATCGTTTGGTTTTATTTTTATTTCGTTTAGTTTTGTTTTTAAATAAAACGCGTGGCGCCCCTGGGCCAAGGGCCCAGCTGCCCAACCGCCGCCCTCCCTCCCCTCGCGCGCGCTGGAGAGCCCCCGCCGCCAGACGCTGCTGAGTCCGGCTCGGCCACGCCTCGCCGCCGTGCCCCCTCCCCAAGGCAACCGGACCCCCCCTCTTTATAACCCCCCCCCCCTCTCCCCTCATCCCCGCCGCCCGCCACCCCGCCCGAGCCCGCCCGCCGCCGAGGCCGCCGCCAGCGACGCCGCCTCGCCTCGCCTCGCCACCCACCCGCCACCCACCGCCCGTCGCCCGACCGGGAGCCGGAGCCCCCTTGGCGACTTCGGAGGTAGCCGACCTCACCGCCCTCCCCGATCCGGTTTTTGCTTTAAAAACCGATCCGGTTTTTCGTTCGTTGTTCGGTTTTAAAAAAAAACCCTAGATGGTTTATTTTTTTCGGTTTTATTAATTAGTGAACGTTCACCGACCCGTTTGTTTCAATGAACGTGTTCGTCGGATTAGATCTGTTAAACGAACGTCCGCCGTTTAATCTGTTCGTCGTTTTCTTTTAATCGGATTTAATCCGTTATTTTCTGATTTCGATTTCTGATTCGATTTTCAAATCTGTTTATTTTCTCGCTCGTTTATCGGAATCAGGTGATTCAAGCGCCTGGAGTTTCGTTACGAAACCGCCGTTCCGACTAACCTACTTAAACAAAATTTTGCTACTGTAAAATTTTGACCTAGTTTTAGATTGCTAAAACCGAGTCGTTCTCTCTCGACTTTCGACTTTCGATGCTTTATTTGATTTGATTCTTTTGTAACCAGGGTTCTTAAGTTGAACTCTCTGGTTAGATCTTTTATTCGAGATTTCCATGTGCATTAGATGAGTACTGATTGTATGCTTGTTGTTTGTCTGCGTTAGATCACCGGAGTGCGCCGCTTGTTACTTGAATCTCTAGGTCTCATGGATCATCGACAAGGCAAGTAACACTTGATCATACCTTTTCTACTACCCAGTTTTATTGCATTAGATCAAACCTCAAACACTTGCATGTTTAGGATCTAATTAAATTGTGGGATGGGAAGTAGACCGAGGTAGTACCTATTACTGTTTTACTTATGAAACCTTGGGAGTTACTTCTCGTTTGCTTATGCCATGCTATGCTAGTAGACGTGGATTGGGTGAGTGAATATCCATGACAGATGTGAGATTGTTAATTAATGGTTTATCTAAGGTGGCAACCTAAACACACATCTGGGTGGATTGAGGCACCTGGTTTCTATCAGACTTGCTGTATTTCTTGGACCGCCACCTGTGCTCTAAGGGATCATAAGATTATTCAAACTGGAAACTTCCGTGTGCAGCCACAAGCCATTATGGGCTCTGGCGTAGTTGACTAAGTTGTGCGAACTCTTACGGGCAGACTAGCTGATGTAGGGGATGTAGGTTGGTACGGTCTACCCAGATGTAAGGTGCTAGCGCTTCTGAAAGACTATGTCTCGGTCATCCGTTTCTCAAACACCATGTAGTGCGAGAATCAAGCGGAGGCGATCGAGTCTTGTGGGGAAAAGTGCGCAAACCTCTGCAGAGTGTATAAACTAATCATGATTAGCCGTGTCCCCGGTTATGGACGTTTTGAGTATCTAGTACTTGAATATCATGTGAATCTCAACATGTTACCTCTAATAAATGTATTGGGTTTTTGATGAGTACTTTTTAATTGGGATTGAGGTTGCTGTCAACCATTCTCAATGTTTAACAACCACCATGATAGTTAAATAAAATTATTCCTTTGTTGTAGGGAAAACTAGCTTTATGCAAAATGTAAATCAGAGAGCCTTACCACCAGCCATATATGCATGTAGTATAGGCTTATTCCTTCATTGCTCTCTATGTGTTACATTGCAAAGATATTCCATGTCTTGACCGTTTTGGGCTGCAACTTTCACGTTGCGAGACTTTTCGCAACGACAGTAAGGTGTTAGGTCGTGGTTCTATACTCAGTGATGCCGATGGAGTTGATGGACTCACTTATCTTCCAAGCCTTCGCTGTTATTATTAGATGGCCTTAAGCCATATTATTGTAATAAGTTCCTTGTGGACAACGATGTAATAAGTGTGTGATTGCTACTCTGCTATAAATCCTTCAATCTTGTGTGGTGTCGGCATTCTCGATCCAGGATGACACTAAGCACAGAGACTTGATCCATTCGGTCTGGTCGCTCTGAGAGAATGGAATCAGAGCACACGCTGACTGTAGGACACGACCACTAAGTTAAAGCCATAGATCACTACTCTCTTCTCATTTCTAACTCCTCATCTTTTCTACTCTTTAGGATGGAGGACGTGAAGATCAAGTACACCCAACCAGATGAAGGCACACCTTTTGGATTTCACTTGAAGGAAGTCACCAAGTACCTGAACATTGGACTACCAAGTTTCACCGGAACTTTCAACGCCACTCTGCCTGAAGAGGAGCGCTGAAAGATTCAAGCTCACGTTCCAGGAAGGACATTCGCCCCAATCACCAAGCCTATAGATAGTGTTTTCAGTGCACCAACTTGGAGTCTAGGAAAGAGCATGGGAGCTCACATCACCATGGGACGCATTGGAGAAGTTTATCAAGAAGACCTCAAGAACACTATCTACCAGATTTGCGGACGCCGAGATGACAAATTGGACATAGTCAGCACCAAGAAGGATAGATCCATTGCAGCTTTCATACAGGAGTTAAACCAGCACATTCGACGCCAGAGAACCGGATGTCAACGATATGTTGGAGTTGCGCGAGCAAAAGGAAGGATCATCGAACTTGAAGAAGAACTAAAGACTACACGCAAGGACTACATGGGCGAGATCGTAGCTCTAGCAAGACAAAATAACGATCTTAAGTACGAGATCGAAGAACTCAAGAAGAAGTTGGCGCTCAGGAATGAAGACCAGTATGTCGGTTGCCCAAGCGACTACATCAACATCGACGACACCGAATCGGACCCAAGTGAACCCGACTTTGAAGACGAAGCTGGAGCAGACATCATGGAGTCTTCCACCGGTTCAAATTAGTAGAAGTCCCCCACATATTAGTAGTATTCCCTCCATGTAAACATTAGTACACGCACTTTTGCGATAGTTAGATCGTTGTAAGCCCTTGTTTGATTGAATGAAGTGATTTTGTGTGCATTTGCTCATGTGCATTTGGGTAGTGATTCCCCTTAGACCTCAATCTATTCTTAATTTCTCGTCTCTTCTAAACCCATCAGATGCCTCCGAGACGCGACCCCGGGTTTGTTTTCCCGCCAGAGATCACCCAATTGATTCAGCAGAGAGAATACCTGATTCAAACATTGGTGCGTAACCGTGGCAACAACAACAACAACCCACCACCACCACCACCTGCGGATCACCTGACTCGTTTTCTTAGACTGAATCCGCCGGTGTATTCCAGTAGCACCGAGCCGATTGTAGCAGATGATTGGCTCCGCAAGATAGGAAGGGAGTTGACCACTGCAGGATGCACAGATGGAGAAAGAGTGAAGTTTGCAGACATCAGCTTGAAGGACCCAAAGACATGGTGGGAGAATTTTACAGCCACTTACCCCGTAGACACTGTCACATGGGATCAGTTTCAGCAAGCTTTTCGCATTGCCCATGTTTCAGCAGGAGCTATGGCCATGAAGAAGCGTGAGTTTCGCAACTTACGCCAAGGAGGAAGGACTGTTGGCCAGTATGTGGATGATTTTAGTAAATTAGCACGTTATGCCCCAGATGACGTTACTCTGCATGCCGCTAAACAGGAGAAGTTTCTAGAAGGACTGAATGATGAGTTCAGCATGCCGTTGATGGTAGCTAGTTTCAACAACTACCGGGAGTTGGTAGACCGAGCCCTCATGATTGAAGGAAAGCAGCGACAAATTGAGAACCGCAAGAGGAAGTATGGACAGGGAAGTATAACTCTAGAGCCCAGCAGAAGCCTCGTTATACCCCTAAATCAGAATTCAGTTTCAGCATACCCATGGAGGAGGTAATTCAGCATAACCATAATGGCACTAAGAATGGGAGCAGGGAATGGAGTAAGCAATGGACAGAACCGCACCAACCCGTCAACACCATCCAAGGTAGACTGAGTCACATCACTTGCTTTAAGTGCCGCAAGATCGGGCATTATGCCAATGACTGCCCGTAGGCCGAATGGAAATGGCAATGGAAGCTCGAAAGAAGCCCAACCCTTTCAACAGGGGACGGGTGAACCACATTGATGTGGAGGAGGTTGAAGATCAGCCCGATGCAGTAATCGGTAAGTTTTTGGTTAAGTCATTTACTGCAGTTGTTCTTTTCGATACTGGTGCATCGCATTCATACATATAAAGGGGATTTGTGGATAAGTACAAATTACCGACCCAAGCCCTTAGGTCACCCATGCTAGTAACCTCACCCGGAGCAGAATACATGGCTAGTAAATGGTGTGATCGACCGCCATTAAGGATTGGACACTATGTTTTCCCTCGGACCTAATAGTTCGGAATCCCAAGGATTGGATGTGATATTAGGAATGGATTGGTTATCAAAGTATGGAGGAACATAGATTGCACCACTAAGTCAATTTTGCTCACCACACCGAAGGAAGAAGGATCAAGTATGTATCCCGCACGAGCCGAGGAGAGCGCAATTAAATTGCTTATCGAGGTGGTGCGGGAAGAAGTACCGATGGTGAAGGATTTTCCGATGTATTTCGGAAGAGTTGCCGTGAATGCCACGGATAGAGACATTGAGTTTTGATCGAGCTGTTGCCGTGAACAGGCCCGATATCGAAGCGACCGTCAGGATGCCCGCACAGGATTTGGCGGAAATCAAGAAGCGATTAAGGAACTATTGGATAAAGGTTTTATTCGCCCAAGTTCTTCAACTTGGGGATCACCCGCTTTGTTAGTGGAGAAGAAGGATGGATCGTTAAGAATGGTTGTTGATTATCGTGGATTGAATGAAGTAACAATCAAGAACAAGTACCCACTACCTATGATAAATGATCTGTTTGATCACAAGGAGCTAAGGTGTTTTCCAAGATCGGTTTGCGATCGTGGTATCATCGATTGAAGATTCGGGAGCAAGACATACCCAAGACAGCGTTTACCACGAGATATGGATCTGTATGAGTATACCGTTATGTCATTTGATGACTAACGCACCAGCCTATTTCATGAACCTGATGAACAAAGTGTTTATGGAGTTTTGGATAAGTTCGTCGTGGTGTTCATTGATGACATTTTGATTTTCTCAAGAATGAAGAGGAACATAAGGAACATTTGAGATTGGTTTTGGAGAAACCGAGGAACACCAGTTGTATGCCAAGTTCAGCAAATGTGAGTTTTGGCTAAAGGAAGTTGGATTTCTCGGACATGTTATATCCGGAGAAGGAATAGCAGTTGGCCCCACAAAGGTTGAGACCAGAACCAAATGGGAAGCACCAACGACAGTTGGAGAGATTCGGAGTTTCCTTGGACTCGCAGGATACTACCGAAGATTCATTGAGAATTTCTCAAGGATTGCAAAGCCTATGACAGAATTGTTGAAAAAGGATAACAAATTCATATGGACTGAGGACTGTGAGGCAAGTTTTCAGGAGTTGAAGAAAAGATTGGTTACCTCACCAGTTTTAATATTTCCGGATCAGACCAAGGATTATGAGGTGTATTGCGACGCTTCACGTCGAGGACTTGGAGCCGTGCTTATGCAGGAAGGAAGAGTTGTTTCGTATGCTTCACGACAACTTAAGCCCCATGAGTTGAATTATGCCACACATGATTTGGAGTTAGCAGCCACAGTGCATGCCTTAAAGACATGGAGACATTTTCTCATTGGAAATCATTGTGAAGTATATACGGATCACAAGAGTTTGAATTACATCTTCACACGAAGGAATTAAACCTCGAGACAGAGGAGATGGTTAGAGCTTATCAAGGATTATGATATGAGATTGCATTATCACCCCGAAAGGCTAATGTCGAGCAGCAGCGCATTGAGCCGTAAGAGCCACGTCAATACCCTAATGATGGGAGGGATACCCAATGAGTTAGCCGAGGACCTTCGAGAGCTATGTTTGGAAATAGTTCCAGAGGCTATGTAGCAGCATTGGAGATTCATCAACACCGATGGACAAAATCGAGAAGCCCAAAAGGCGATATAGGAAGTTGCCTCTATAAAGGAGAAAATGAGCAAAGGAAAAGCTAAAGGATTTCGTGAGGATGAGCACGATACCCTATGGTTTGAGGACCGTGTTTATGTGCCCAATAACCCAGAGATCAGGAAGTTGATTTTGCAAGAAGTTCATGATTCCCCCTATTCGATTCACCCAGGAAATACCAAGATGTATTTGGATTTGAAGAATACTTTCTGGTGGACCGGAATGAAGAAGGATATTGCGGAATATGTAGCAGTTTGCGATGTATGTCGAAAGTAAAGGCGAGCATCGAAGCGGCAGGATTGTTACAACCATTGCCGATACCGAATGGAAGTGGGATAAACTAGGCATGGATTTCATCACAGGTTTGCCAAAGACCCGTTCCGGATATGACTCGATTTGGGTCATAGTCGACCGTTTAACGAAGGTAGCTCATTTCGTTCCAGTCAAGACTACCTATAGCAGTGCTAAGTTGGCAAAGATATACATGACCAGATTTGTGTGTTTACACGGAGTTCCGAGGAACATCGTATCAGACAGAGGAACCCAATTTACCTCGAAATTTTGGAACCGGTTACACGAAACATTGGGAACAGACTAGAATTCATACAGCTTTCCACCCACGACCGATGGACAGACCGAGAGAGTCAATCAGATTTTGGAGGATATCTTTGAGAGCTTGTGCACTAGATTATGGATCTAGTTGGGATGATAATTTGCCGTATGCAGAATTTTCTTACAACAACAGATTACCAAACCAGCTTGAAGATGGCACCTTCGAGGCTCAGATGGAAGGAGATGCAGGACACCGTTGTCATGGGACTAAACCGAGATCGTCGATTGTTTGGACCAGATTTGATTAAGGAGTCGGCAGAAGGTTAAACTGATTCGAGATAGGCTCAAGGTAGCCCAATCCGCATGTAAGAGCTATGCCGATTCAAAGCGCAGCGATTGAGTATGAAGTTGGAGACAGAGTATATCTTAGAGTATCCCCGCTCGAGGAGTTAAGCGTTTTGGAGTTAAAGGAAAATTAGCCCCACGTTTCGTTGGACCATATAAGATTTTGCAACGCATGGGAGAAGTTGCTTATAAGTTGGAATTGCCAGAAGGACTGTCAGGAGTTCATGATGTATTCCATGTTTCTCAGCTGAAGAAATGTCACCCCGAGATAGCAGAGGTACCGTTAAGAGACACAGTGCCCCTGGAAGCAATTCAGTTGAAGGATGACTTAACCTATGAGGAAAAACCGGTTAAGATCCTCGATTATGCCAGCAGAATTACTCGCAGCAAGGTTATCAAGTTTTGTAAGGTTCGATTGGAGCCACCACATCAAGATGAAGCCACCGGGAAAGAGAGGAAGTTTTGCTCAAGGACCACCTCACCTATTTTCTAGCCAACCCGAATCTCGAGGGCTAGATTCATCTTAAGAGGTAGGTTTGTAACATCCCAAATTTTCAATTTGGAATGTTATACATTAGGTCATCATGCATATCATATTTTCTCGCATTTTTCCGATCCTAGAAAATTTCACGCAACTCAAGGACCCTCGAGAGAGTTGAGATTTCATTATTTTCATATTTGGGATTTCTCAAATTTTGAAAATAGGATCATTTGATTTATTTATTTATCTTCAAAAGTTTTTCCGATAAAAAAAATTAAGAGAGGGAATAACATGACTTTCCCAACATTTAGGAAAAATGAAGATTTTATAAATAAGTCAAATTTTGGTTTTTGAAAGTTTATTTGCTTTAGGCCAAAAAAAAAATGAGTATTTTAAAAATATGCATTTTTGCCTCGTTTTAAAGTTCATTTTGTTCGACTCATTTTTAGGAGTCGGGGAAAATTAATTTTATTTAATTTGGAGATCGTTTGGTTTTATTTTTATTTCGTTTAGTTTTGTTTAAAAAAGCCGCCACTTTGGGCCAAGGGCCCACTGCCCAACCGCCACCGCCCGCCCAGCCGCCCCTCCTCTCCCTCGCGCCCATGAAGGAGCCCGCCGCCAAGACGCCGAGTCCGGCTCGGCCACGCCCGCCGCCGTGCCCCCTCCCCAAGGCAACCGGACCCCCTCCTTATAACCCCCGCCCCCTCTCCCCTCATCCGCGCCCCGCCGCCGCCCCCCTTGAGCCGCGCCGCCGCTTGAGCCCATGCGCCGCCGCCCGACGCCGCCCATCGCCGCCCCGCCTGACCCGCCACCACCGCCCGTCGCCCGACCCGCTGAGCCGGAGCCCCGCCGGCGACTTCGCCGGAGGTAGCCGACCACCACCGCCCTCCCCGATCCGGTTTTTGCTTTAAAAAATGATCCGGTTTTTCGTTCGTTGTTCGGTTTTTTTAAGAAATACCCTAGATGGTTTATTTTTTTCGGTTTTATTAATTAGTGAACGTTCACCGACCGGTTCGTTTCAATGAACGTGTTCGTCGGATTAGATTTGTTAAACGAACGTCCGCCGTTTAATCTGTTCGTCGTTTTCTTTTAATCGGATTTAATCTGTTATTTTCTGATTTCGATTTCTGATTCGATTTTCAAATCTGTTTATTTTCTCGCTCGTTTATCGGAATCAGGTGATTCAAGCGCCTGGAGTTCGTTACGAAACCGCCGTTCCGACTAACCTACTTAAACAAAATTTTGCTACTGTAAGATTTTGACCTAGTTTCAGATTGCTAAAACCGAGTCGTTCTCTCTCGACTTTCGACTTTCGATGCTTTATTTGATTTGATTCTTTTGTAACCAGGGTTCTTAAGTTGAACTCTCTGGTTAGATCTTTTATTCGAGATTTCCCTGTGCATTAGATGTGTACTTATTGTATGCTTGTTGTTTGTCTGCGTTAGATCACCCGGAGTGCGCCGCTTGTTACTTCGAATCTCTAGGTCTCGCGGATCATCAGCAAGGCAAGTAACACTTGTTCATACCTTTTCTACTACCCAGTTTTATTGCATTAGATCAAACCCTCAAACACTTGCATGTTTAGGATCTAATTAAATTGTGGGATGGGAAGTAGACTGAGGTAGTACCTATTACCTGTTTTACTTATGAAACCTTGGGAGTTACCTCTACGTTTGCTTATGCCATGCTATGCTAGTAGACGTGGATTGGGTGAGTGAATATCCATGACAGATGTGAGATTGTTAAATAATGGTTTATCTAAGGTGGCAACCTAAACACACATCTGGGTGGATTGAGGCACTGGTTTCTATCGAGGACTTGCTCAGATTTCTTGGACCGCCACCTGGGCTCTAAGGGATCATAAGATTATTCAAACTGAAACTTCCGTGTGCAGCCACAAGCCATTATGGGCTCTGGCGTAGTTGACTAAGTTGTGCGAACTCTTACGGGCAGACTAGCTGATGTAGGGGATGTAGGTTGGTACGGTCTACCCAGATGTAAGGTGCTAGCGCTTCTGAAAGACTATGTCTCGGTCATCCGTTTCTCAAACACCATGTAGTGCGAGAATCAAGCGGAGGCGATCGAGTCTTGTGGGGAAAAGTGCACAAACCTCTGCAGAGTGTATAAACTAATCATGATTAGCCGTGTCCCCGGTTATGGACGTTTTGAGTATCTAGTACTTGAATATCATGTGAATCTCAACATGTTACCTCTAATAAATGTATTGGGTTTTTGATGAGTACTTTCTAATTGGGATTGAGGATGCTGTCAACCATTCTCAATGTTTAACAACCACCATGATAGTTAAATAAAATTATTCCTTTGTTGTAGGGAAAAACTAGCTTTATGCAAAATGTAACCAGAGAGCCTTACCACCAGCCATATATGCATGTAGTATAGGCTTATTCCTTCATTGCTCTCTATGTGTTACATTGCCAGCATATTCCATGTCTGACCCGTTTTGGCTGCAACTTTCACGTTGAGACTTTTAGAATGACAGTAAGGTGTTAGGTCGTGGTTCTATACTCAAGTGATGCCGATGGAGTTGATGGACTCACTTATCTTCCAAGCCTTCGCTGTTATTATTAGATGGCCTTAAGCCATATTATTGTAATAAGTTCCTTGTGGACAACGATGTAATAAGTGTGTGATTGCTACTCGCTATAAATCCTTGAAATCTTGTGTGGTGTCGACATTCTGATCCAGGATGACATCGAGCACGAGACTTGATCCATTCGGGTCTGGTCGCTACAGAAAGCATTTGCAACAAGGAAAGGAATATGATCAACACTGAAAGATTGAATTAAATCCACTGGAAAAGAATACGAGGATGAAGAATGATGAACTTGGAGCTGTTGATCATCTTCATGAGGGATCACTGGATCAGAACATTGATTGAAAAGAGTGAAGAGACTTCACATAAATAAATGGATACTTGATTAAAATATATAAGTCCTTGAAGAAAAGGGTGGGAGGGCGGGAAAACAAAGACAACTAGGGACGGATGAAACAAACACCGTTGAGAAAACTTAGAATTGATCTCGCAAATGTTGCAATGATCAGATTTACTTGGAGAGAAGCACACCGGTTGGAAAGAATTGACATCACAATCTCGATGATCAAAAGGATTAGTACTCCCATAGAAATATGAGAACACCGCTTAGAATAAGGTATGGAGTCAACACTTGGCATTGAAGCAACTTGAATACCACAAAATGGAACAAAAACAAAGGATTTGGCTTGCAGAATAAGCCAGAAACAAACATATGATAGATCCCATATCGTATCATGTGTGTGTTGGAAAGATATCCTATGAAATACTTGAATTCCCACTTATAAACTCCCGAAACTTTCTGGTTATGCAATCAGGTGTTGGGGATACACGGGACACAAAATATATCACCCAAACTAACAATACCTAGATCCAGCTATATCCATCCTTCAACACATAACCAAGAAAACTCCAGAAATCGTTTACCTCAACCTTCGAAAAGCATCCGTTATACGAGTTATGGCAATACTCTCGAGCTCGCCCCAGTACTGGGTTATCGAGGTTATCTCACCAACAACTGCACAAAAGAGATTTTCAATGTCGGCAAAGCTCGGTATTCCGAATCGCAGCGATAAAATTTTGGCGACAACACCTCGGAGCTCAACTCCCGGGACACCGCCACAACCCCTAAATGTCGAGGCACCAAGAACAATGTTCTCGCCCGAAACCATCGGAACGATTCCAAGATATCCGCGTGATCCTAAATTTTTTAGTGAAATTTGAGGAGAGAAGAGTCAAAACTTCTACGTCAGAGACCTCACCAGAGCGACGAAGGGACCGAGGAGTAAAAGAATCCTACTCTCCGATATATATAATCCTAATACACAAAACATTTTTGTTCTAGACTCAACAACGCATGACAAACAATCAGCAGGGGCTCCTAAGTCGTGGATGGCTCGATTACCAACTTATAGCGCCTCAATTCGGCTATATCTCCCACGTGCAAGCACGACTTAGAGGCATAACCGCATTGAAAGCAATGTCGCAAGTGAGGTAATCTTCACACAACCCATGTAATACATAAGGAAAGAGATACATAGTTGGCTTACAATTGCCACTTCACACAATACATGAGTAAAGCATTACATCATACGGATACAATCAAGGTCCGACTACGGAACCAAAATAAAAGAAGACTACCCCAAATGCTACATGATCCCCGATCGTCCCAACTGGCTCCACTCTTGATCAAGCGAAGGAAACAACACAATGAACAAGATCTTCATCGAGCTCCTCCGTGAGCTCGGATGCGCCACCGCACGGTTTCATCGGCACTGCAAACTGGTTTTGAAGTATCGTGAGTCACCGGGACTCAACAATCTCACACCGCGAGATCAAGACTATTTAAGCTTATGGGTAGGAGAAGGTAGTGAGATGGAGCTGCAGCAAGCGACTAGCATATCTGGTGGCTACATTCGCAAAAGAGAGCGAGAAGAGAAGCAAGGCACGGTCGAACAACTATGATCAAGAAGTGATCCTGAAACTACTTACGTCAAACATAACTCCAACACCGTGTTCACTTCCCGGACTCACGAGAAGAGACCATCACGGTTACACACGATTGGTGTATTTTAGTTAAGATCAACTTCGGGTTTTCTACAACCGGACATTAACAAATTCCCATCTGCCTCATAACCGGGCACGGCTTGAAAGATAATACCTGCAGGGTGTCCCAACTTAGCCCATGATAAGCTCTCGCGATCAACGAAGGATATTCCTTCTCCCCGGGAAGACCCGATCAGTCTCGGAATCCCAGCTACAAGACATTTCAGCAGTAATAAAACAAGACCAGCAAAGCCGCCCAGATGTGCCGACAAATCCCGATAGGAGCTGCACATATCTCGTTCTCAGGGCACACCGGATGAGCAAGACGTCGGGTTGGCATAGACCCTGATTGCCCAGGGGGCGCCGGACATCGCTCGATTTGGACCAGCAATCGAAGGAGAACTGGCCCGGGGGTTTAAAATAAAGATGACCCTTGAGTCTGCAGAACCCAAGGGAAAAAGGCTTAGGTGGCAAATGGTAAAACCAAGGTTGGGCCTTGCTGGAGGAGTCTTATTCAAAGCGAACTGTCAAGGGGGTCCCATAAATCACCCAACCGCGTTAGGGACGAAAAATCTGGGAACATAATACCGATATGACGAAAACTAGGGCGGCAAGAGTGGAACAAAACACCAGGCATAAGGCCGAGCCTTCCACCCTTTACCAAGTATATAGATGCATTAATTAAATTAGATATATTGTGACATCCCAACAAGTAAACATGTTCCAACAAGGAACAACATCTCCATGTTCCAACAAGGAACAAACTTCATCTTCACCTGCAACTAACAACGCTATAAGAGGGGCTGAGCAAAGCGGTAACATAGCCAAACAACGGTTTGCTAGGAAAGGATGGTTAGAGGCTTGACATGGCAACATGGGAGGCATGATATAGCAAGTGGTAGGCATCGTAGCATAGGCATAGCAAAAGAGCGAGCATCTAGCAAGCAAAGATAGAAGTGATTTCGAGGGTATGGTCATCTTGCCTGAAATCCCGCAAGGAAGAAGAACGAGTCCATGAAGAAGACAAACGGACGTAGTCGAACGAATCCTCACAACTCCGGAACGAAACCGAAGCTAACGAGAGAAGCAACCCGGAAAGAAGCAAACAACATGGTAAACAACCATCACATAAACATGGCATGATGCACAACCAAGTCTGATGCATGTCCGGTTTAAATAGCATGGCATGGCAATATGCACAAACAAAACTACAAGTTAAATGGAGCCCAATACGCAACGAGTTGCATATTGACGAAACACCACATCAATTATTTAGTTCTCTCTCGGTTATGTACCCAACAATATTAAATATTATTAAACATGGCAAGGGGTGAAGCATAACCAAACTATACCATCTAAACAATTTAAATGGGGCCGGATATAAAAACAACAAATCCGGTAAATCCCCATATGCATTTAGCAATTTAATGCAACAACAATTTTAAACATTTTAATTGTTGTTATCATGATGCGGATGACATATGCAAGTTTTATGCAATTTTATGAAAATGTTGACATGAGCATGTTATGAAGCATTTGTCACCGTGGTGGAAGAAAGGGGTGCCACGGCAACGAATCCGAAAATGATGCCACGGCAACATATCGATCTCAATAACTTGATTGAGATACCGATGCAAACGAGAAGTGTGCGGATGTGTAGAACATGCAAAAGATGGTGGGGTGATCCCGGATACCGGGTTCCCATGGGTCGACGGTGTAACATCCCAAATTTTCAATTTGGAATGTTATACATTAGATCATCATGCATATCATATTTTCTTGCATTTTGTTGATCCTAGAAATTTCACGCAACTCAAGGACCCTCGGAGAGAGTTGGAGATTTCGAAATTCTCGTATTTGACTTCTCTCAAAACTATGAAAAGAGGATTGTTGGATTCATTTATTTTATCTTCAAATATTTTTCCAATATCAAAAATAAGAGAGGGAATAATATGACTTTCCCAAAATTTTGGAAAAATGAAGATTTAATAAATAAATCAAATTTTGGATTTTTCTTGGAGTTTATTTGCCTTAGGGAAAAATGCGTGTTTTCAAAAAAATTGCATTTTTGGCCCGAGTAAAGTTCATTTTGTTCGACTCATTTTTAGGAGTCGGGGAAAGTTTAGTTTATTAATTTTGGAGTTTGTTTAGATTTTTTTTATTTATTTTTCTGCGCGCGAGACCGTTTAAAAAAAAAAGGAACCGCAGCGCCTTGGGCCAAAGGCCCAAGCCGCCAAGCCACCGGCTGGCCAGGAGGCCAACTCCATCGCGCTAGCACAGGGAGCCAGGGAGCCGCCGCTTCCTTTTTCCTTATCCTAGTAGGACTCTTGTACTAGTTCCATTTTTTCCGTATTTGTTTCTAGATCTTTTCCTCTTTGTTTCCTAATCCTAGTCTATTTCTTGTCCCCTACCCCAAGCAAAACCCTCCCCTCCCCAATATAAATACCCAAGCACCCCCCCTCTAACACATCAAACCAACACCTCTCCTCACCTATCCTCTCCTCTCCTCTCCTCTCCGCCCCACACCGCCGCCGCCGCCCCTCACCGCCGCCGCCGCCCTACGCCGCCGCCGCCCTACACCGCCGCCGCCACCCAACGCCTCCCCGCCGGAGCCCCACCTCGTCGAGGTACTAGCCCCGTGCCGCGTCACCTTTTCTTTTCCGATCCGATTTCCGTTCCGGTTTCCGTTCTGGATTTCTCTAGGTCGGTTTTTCATTTCGGTTTTCTTTCCGAAACCCTAGATCGGTTTTTCTCTCCGGTTTTTCTTTCCGGTTTTGTTTAGCAAGCGTTCGTTCAACCGTTCATCCTAACGAACGTGATCACCAGTTTACTTCGGTTAATGAACGTCTGTTCGGTCAACCGTTCATCGTTTTCTTTCATCGGATTTATTCCGCTATTTTTTTCTGATAGCGATTTCAGATCCGATTTTCTTTCTAGTCTATCTTCTCGATCGTTTATCGGAATCAGGTGATTCAAGCGCCTGGAGTTTCGTTTCGAAACCGCCGTTCCGACTAATCAACTTAAACAAAGTTTTGCTACTATAAAATTTGACTTAGTTTCAACTTGCTAGAACCAAGTTGTTTTCTTTTGTCGTTTGACTTTCGTTGCTTTATTTGATTCGATTCTTTTTGCAACCAGGGTTCTTAAGTTGAACTTTCTGGTTAGATCTTTTATTCGAGATTTACCTGTGCATTAGATGAGTACTTATTGTATGCTTGTTGTTTGTCTGCGATAGATCACCCGGAGTGCGCCGCTTGTTACTTCGAGTCTCTAGGTTTCGTGGATCGTCAGCAAGGCAAGTAACACTTGATCATACCTTTACTACCACCCAGTTTTTATGCATCAGCAGGTGTAGTCAGTCTTGACTACCCAAAATGAAGGAACACCAGGGCCTCGAGTGGCAGCAGCAAGGAGGCGAAGGAGCCCTGGCCGGAGATGGTTTAGGCAGCGGCAAACCATGAGCAAGATGGGGCTGCCGGGCCAAGGTGGAGGCGGACAGCAGCGGACAAAGGCGGCAGGTGCTGGGGCTCCGACGAACTCCAGCCAAACGGAGGCGCAGAGGGGCAGCGGATGCTGGCGCAGGTGCTCGAGGCTCCTCTCCTCGGCGCTTCGGGCGGCAGGGACTGATGGCGCCGGTGGAGATGCAGTGTGGAGCCAGCGGTTGGACAAGGAGGAGGCGGGATGGCGGCAGCGGCCTGGTTCTGGTGGTGGCGGCGGATCGGCGATGAGGAGGAGGCCGAGGGGCGGGACGAGGCGATGGGGATGGACGGAGGAGATGGGCTCGCCGGCGAATGACGGCACTGCAGCGAGAGGAATGGGTGGCGGGCGCTGACGATCGCCGGGCGATGGCGCTGGAGGAAAAGAGAGGCCAAGAATCGGGCGTGAGGAGCTGCGGAGGAGGCGCTCGGGCGGCGATGGAGGGCACGAGCGAGGGAGAGAGAGAGATCGAGAGGAGGGAGGCGAGGGGATCGAGCGCTGGGCTCTCCCTGTCGATGCGGTGTGTGGCGGCGGGCAGGGACCGAGAGGGAGAGAGATGGATCGAGGGGATCGGGCAGAGCTGCGGCTAGGGTTAGAGGGGCACCGGCTGGGCTGCGGATGGTGGGCTGAAGAGGTGGGCTGGCCTGGGCTGTCTCTCTCTTCTCTCTCCCTCTAATTTTCTAGCAGAAAAGAAATAGAGAGAGGAAAAGAAAGAGAGGGTTAGGGAAAGATTTGCGCATGGGGATAATTTTCCCGGACTCGCAAAAATATGCTCGTTCCAAGAAAAATAGAAAGGCCATGATTGAAAGATTTAAATTCAAACTCATTTGATTTAATTTCAAATGATTTGAATAGGAAGTGAGGGTTGGGAAGGTCCAAAAATGTTGAGGATTTCGGTGGGGCTCCGGAAAATGAGAAATAATTTACTGGACAAAGTTTGAGGTCAAGAAGTGAGATAACAAAGGCATGGGGAATTATTTTGCAAGTGTGTCAAAGGTAATTCCACATCAATGGAATATTTTATAATAGCTCCATAAATATTAGGAGGATATGTTATAAAGAGAAAACACCATGTGAATTCCCTCGATTTAAATGGACCGAAGATCCATACGATTTTATTTAGAAGAGTTTTAAAAATTAAATGACATGATGGCATGATGACATGATGCAATGCAAGAGATGACATGATGAATGCACAAACAAAACAAATCACACGACAAAACTCGGAGTAGCTGGAAGTCTTCTGGAGCGTCGGTCTCGGGGCGTCACACGGCGGACCGACGTGGGGAGTTGTTTCGGGGCGGCGAGGCGGCGCTGGGGCCGGCGGTTCGGCCAGTAGTGGCTGGCGGCTCAGGGGGGTGCAGGTTAAAGATGAACTGCAGGCCCTCCCTAAACTACATGTCAAGTGCCTCTATGGTACCATTGCATTCAGTTTCGATAGTAACATTCAGATTCCACAGTAAATTTCAGTTTCTACAGTTAAGTTCAGAGTCAACAGTTTTTACCTCATCTGTTGTAGTTAGGTGGTTTTTGGTGATGTAAATTTTACATCTATTTTACATCATATATTGGAGATGCTATTAGAATCCCACTTGAGATTGACGATGTCTGTCTTGTGCTGCTTCATCCTTGATGTCTTACGGCTCACCGGGGCTGCTCCAACAACTGAATGATCCATCACAACAGAGCGGTGCCTGGGCGCCATCTCTGATTCCTTAGATCTTCCTCCACACCTCCGACAGCCACCTCTGCCTCAAGCGCTTCAAATGACCAACCCAATGATCTTTGAGGTCGACACAACTACGACAAAGAGGCTGTACACTTGTTGCATCACTTATTACTATACATTCATTTTGATCCATTAGGGCTATTTTGGTTCAATGGAAAAACATAGCAATAGGGAATTTTTCCAATGGCACTCTACTATTCAATTATTCATGCATTTTGTTGAAAGGAATGAAGCAAAACATCCACCTGGACCTACTTTTCAAAATCCTATGCATGAAAACAAGACCAAGTGCATTAGTGACAGAATAGCATTCTAACTATACATGCTTTCATATGGTTTCACTTTATTTTGGCCATGTTTCTTTGCATTCCTGTGCTCTTCCAATTCCTGTAAACCAAACACTCAAGTTGACTGAAATCCTGTGTTTACAAATGCTCATTTACCATGTGCATTCCTATCCTATTCCGGTGTTTTTCCTATCCCTGCGTTTTTAGAATCATGCAAGCCAAATGAGCCCTTACAGAATTACTTCAGTTATAGGTAGGTGTCAAAGGGAACTTTGTGTGGTTTGTCCTGCTCCTGCCACGACGTCGTCCACCTGAACTGAGCTGCTCCATCGACAGAAACATCCACCAAACCAGACATCACGACTCCTGACCATCTTTTGCCGCTTCAGATCTCCTTCCCTGCTGCCGGCACCCACCGCAACGGCATCACCATCATCGAATCAGCAGATGAACCTGAGGAGTACACAGGTCCACAAGAGAGGTCGCACTCTTTTGTTTGTGCTTATGTTATGCATTGCTTTAAATTATCTGCTTCTTTATCGTCCTGTTCACCTCTTGGACTCCAAGTCAGGTCCAAATTAATATTCAAACTTGAGTTCTAAATTAGTTGTGGGGCAAATATCGAGGAAGCAATGAATAGTATATCTGTCTAATATCTGGTTCACCTAGGGTATGCCTATGTTGTTCATATTGGGTGGGAAACAAATAGTAAAGAAATCATCATCTGTCTTTTTATTCAATTAAAGGAATCATCAGCCTGCTATCATTATTTTTGGATCCATCCACTGGTTGTCACCATCACTCTAAATTTCTGCATGCTCTCCTTACATAATCTCACCATATTTTTTTCGTATGCATGTGGGATATTGTACACATCATCTTGAACATGTAGAGAAAAGAGAAGAGTTTTGCGTGGCAATACAATGTCATGCAGACATCGCTCCATGGTGGGTTCAATGGCAAACCCTCCCACCCCTCTCCAGTTGTAATCCAGAGGAAGATATCTGTTACGAGGCGGATTGCACGCCCGTGACCACTCTGTTTACCCCCCAAGGTGTTTGCTCTACCTTGGCATGATGATGTTAGTCATATCATGCATATGTTGCCTTGCAGTGCCTACTTTTGACATCATATATGGCATCTTCTTATTTTAGACATGTTCTGTAATGCCACATGTTTAGTTTCTATATCATATATGGGAATTGTGCAGTCTCATGTCTTTTAGCCAGCCATAATATACGTGAAATGTGCAATGCCATCCTGTTTAACTAGGCATCATATATTTGAATGATATCTTTCCCATCCTTTTCTTATTCCATTTGTCGACATGTTTGTACATTAAACTACTCTTCCTGTGAATCAGCCATTTGGGTGGGAGATTGAAAAATCTGGAGTGAAAACAAGGCCTTCAGCGCAGACAGTGCTACCTATCGAAGTAGATCTCTTGTTGGGTCCGGGTAGCTCCTCAGAGATGGATTCAGAGGCATATGACCAGTCCTATTCCCCCACCGAGGTGTATGCTCTAACTTGGCACGGTTATACTGCTCATATCATGCATATGGTGTCTTGCATTACATAGATTAGACATCATATACACAATATTCAACACCATGTTCTTAGTTCAGACATCATATCTAATGCCCTTTGTTTAGAATATAAATCACATATATGAATTAAATGATGCAATCCTGATTACTTAGATAACATGTAGGTGAATTATGTCATGCGATCTTGTTTAGTTATTCATCATATCTTTGAATTATGTTATGCTATGCTATCTAGTTTAGATACACATCATATATGTGAAATTATGTCATGCTATCCATTTTAGTTAAACAATATACATGTCAAATATTTCATGCCCTCTTTTTTCCACATTATCTATTGCATCTGTCTCTCATACAATGTCTGTACATTCAACTATGTTTCCTGTTTATCAGCCATTTGAATTGGAGCGGGTGATGCCAGCATCTAGCGGACTAAAAACACGGTCTTCAAATAAAACAGTGCTACCTCTTGGTGGAGATAGCACCCCGGTTGTACATGCACGAGAACCAGCCCTACCACACATAACCCAAACTCTCACAGATTGTACCCCTACTACGATGGACAGAGAACCAGCTTCACCCAATCTAACCCCAACCCCAGCAGATAGTAACCCAGTTCCTGTTGACACAGCACCATCTCCACCACAGAGCTCCCAAACAAGATCAGTTAGTAAGGTAGCTCCAGTGCCCAAAGGGTTAGTACTACCACGACGAACCCCAACTCCACCAGTTAGTACGCCTATTCCTGTGGAGGAGGCACAACCAGCTAGTCATACACTACTAGGGAAAACCTTATACACATAATTTTAGCAGTAGCGCTTGTTAAAAAAGGGCGCTAGTGCTAAATAGCAGTAGCGCGTGAAAGATAAGGGCGCTACAGATACAAACGTAGCAGTAGTGCGCCTAACTATAAATGCACTACAACTAAAATTCTCACGACTAAGCCGATAAGCTACACATAGTAGCAGCGTTCTTGTTTAAACCGCGCTACAACTATGTCTATTGTAGCAGCGCGTTTACGTAGAAAGGCGCTACTGCTAACAAATAGAAAATAAATCGAAAAACAAATAGAAAAGTAAATGAAAATGAAATAAATAGAAAAAGGAGAAAGGAAAAAAAATAAAATGTAAATAAAAATAGGTGAGAACGGGAAAAAAAGAGACAGGCTTAGCAGTAGCGCGTTTTGTGAAACGCGCTATAGCTAACTTAGCTATAGCGTGTTTTCCTTAACGCGTTGCCGCTATGTTTCACTTAACCAGCGGTTTTCCCTCCACCCAGCCACCACTTCTCCCACAAATTCCTCGCCCGCACTTTGCCGCCGTGTCCCCAATTCGCCGTCGCCCCCCTTCGCCGCCGTCTCCTGCCGACGTCGACGCCCCCGGAGCCACCAGAGCCGCGCGCCGTCGACGCCACCAGAGCCGCCCCCAACGCCACCGGAGCCGCGCAACCTCATCAACGCCACCGGAGCCGCCCTCGGCGCCACCGAAGCCACCCTCGACGCCCCTGCCTCCCTCGCCATAACTGCCTCCGTCGCTGTCACCGGAGACGCCTCTGCCTCCCTCGCCACCACCGGAGCCATCGTCTGTAAGCACCCCTCCTCTCTCTCTCTCTAATGCATAGCACAAACATTGGACATACTAACTATCTAGGTTAACTAGTTTAATTAGTTTAATTTTCTAGGTTTGTGCAAAAATGTAGTTAGTGCTTTCACAGAGAACTAGTTAGGTTAACTAGTTTAATTAGGTTAATTATCTAGTTTAAGAAAAAATGTATTTAGGGCTTTGACAGAGAACTAGCTAGGTTAAGTAGTTTAATTAGGTTAATTATCTAGGTAAACTAGGTTAACAAGCTAGGTTAACTAACTAGCTAGGTTAATTTGGTTCGTTAGGTTAACAAGCTTGGTTAACTAGGTTCGCTAGGTTAGAGGAAAAAATTATTTTCGACCACTATTTTTCTAGGAAAATAATTTAGGCAAGTTTTATTTTAAAGATGATCCCTTCCTATACTTTTATTGTTGATTATATCTTTTCATTGTAGTGGTCATGTTATATCTTTTCATTAAAGTGGTTCGATTGTGCCCAAGTGGCCTTTTGCTGTTTCCAGGGAATGAAGCTGAGTGGCCTATGTTTTGCCGGAATGCTGATTCATTTCCGTTCCGGCAAATTTCAGGTTCTCGATTTGTCCACTTTTTAGCAAAGGTCATGTCGAAATTTTCCATGAATTTCGGCATGACTTGTGCTACAAACTAGGACATATCGTGTGCCCTGGATTTGCCACACGAGCCTTTTTTATGTCGTTATTCATTTTATTAGGTCTAGAATTAATTGACTAGATTTAATTGTAGGAAACATTGCTAGGAACGATGAAGGACGGGGTTCTGGTTATTGCGACGATGTCTACCTGGCGGCAGACGAATTTTTGAGCCTTGCCGACGATCAACCGATGTTGTTGCTCGGCCCACCGGTCGCATCGGGGACTGAGACCGACACGCAGACCGGTGCTTAGATTGAGACAGGCGCTGAGACTCAGACCGGCATCGAGACCGGCGCTGAGACAGAGGCCGGCGCTGCCTCGGGGAGCGGATCCGGTGTAGAACCGAAAGCAAAGAGGCAACTGCTTCCTAACAAACTCAGGACTACTAGACTGGTGGTCACGTTGGTGGACTACGGCAATTTTGAGCCAACAGCGCCCGAGAAAGCGTGCGCGTGCTACGGCAATCAAATAGGCTGCATCGAACGGACAACCACCACCATCAACGATGAGAAACTACAGAAGATAGATAATATGAGGCCCTCGCTGCACCAGATTTTCTTGTTCCCGGGCCGGGATGAAAAGGATTATAAAGATCCAGATAAGGACCCGACAATGAAGAAGATAAACAAACATGCCATGTCCAAGTTTAGCAACGCGTTGGCCGCCTGGAAAACAAGGGTGAAAGCAAAGATCGACAAAAAGGAACCCTACTTTGAGATTGTAAAGGATAATCTGACAATCACGGCAGAGCAATTTGAAATATTCAAGGCGGCTTGCGAGGCCGAAGATGCCAAAAAAAGTCGAAGTACATGAAGGGGCTTCAACAGAGGAACATTGGGTGCCACCACCTCGAAAGCCGTGGTTACGGCGGGAAGATGTCCATATGGGCCAAGGAGGACGCGGAAGCCGCGAGTGCAGGCATCCAGACCCTTGGCGAGTTCACCGTCCGCTTGAGGCGTGGCGTCCTCGAGGCCCGACACCGTTGGGACCCAGTGAAAAAGGTTTTCGAGAGCAACGCGGTCACGACGGAGTTCATTAGACTGCTGGTAATTTTAGTTTTTGATCAATTCGAATACATGTTAGTCATATTTGTAAGCGATCCTTGTGCCTTTTGCGAGAGAGAGCAGCACAGCGATTGCGGCGAAAGCGACTTCGCCGTCGAGGCGTTGGCGAGGCCCAAGTGGGACACTCGATTCAACCGGGCATTGAACATATTTAAACGACTCCCGGTGGATACTCGACCGTCATATGGACGCGTGCACGGTGTCGGAGACGGCGCCACGTGGAAGAAGTACTACAGTGAGACCAAGGAGGAGAGAAAGGAAAGATGGAGGTTAACCGAGACAAGAAGGTTGAGATTGCGGTTGAGAAGAAATCATCTCAGACAGTCGCAACAGCGGTAGCTGCTGCAAAACAGATGGTTGTAAATATGTCTACTTCCTTGGTTCCGGCAGTTTTCAATTGGACCAGGCAAAATCCAGAAAAAATGCAGCGAACTTTCCCCTTGCCGACTTCTTGGGGAGCAGCTCGACTAGCATTACACCAGCACCTGCAGCTGCACCTGCTCCCACACCGCCTCCCGCACCTGCTCCCATACCGGACGTGCTCGGTGGTGCTTCGTCTTTGGCTGAGCTCGATGCCCTCACGGTATCTGTCACACCGACCCCTTCAATAAATGTATAATCTCCCGTTTTCGTTGCCTTTCGGATGTCTCACGTCGCAGACTTTTCTTTGCAGGCCGACGAAACCCCGTGCACCATATTGTACACCATCGGCGACCAGAAGGTGGACATGGGGAAGGCGATGGTAATGAAGCCGAAAAAACCATTGTTCCGCAGTCGGCCGATCCCCCGAATGCCTTCAAGGTTTCCGTGGCCAGTGTCAAACCGGGCCACAAGAATTTGCCTCCTCTGGTACTAGGGGGGATGACGACGAGATCCCGCGGCGTCTTGGTGATTGTTGCAATGGGTGGGTCCTGTTGTGGCCAAAGAGACTTCTTCGTCTGGAGTCGGCCGGGAGCACACCCACGAGCGCGCAGCCTTAGCAAGGTATGAACATCAACACCCCAGCTACCCAATTAGCGTCGGGTGTCGGGTTGGGTGATAGCGGACGGGGTAAGGAAGAGGCTCCATTAGTCGCTGATGATGTCGCCATGGATGAGGATGAGGATGACGATGGCACTCAATAGTATGTCTATCCTAGCGCCTACTCAGGGTTTGAGCGTCATGAGTCGGTGCCTGAATTGCCGCCTCCAGAGGCTCAACGTATTATAGACGACCTTCCGGCAAAGAAGCCTAGGAAGAGAGCGAGGAAAGGCAAGAAAGCTGATTCTATGATCCAGCCGCCTCAGCAGCCTCGGGTTCAAGACCGTATAGATATCACCGGTGCGGATAAATTGCATATCCCCGGTCAACCAATCCTACCTGTAGCAGCGCTAAGGGCCAGATTCGGCGATCTAAGGAGTCTTCATGATGATGTGCTACAGATAGAGAAAGGCCTCATCGCCTCGAAAGATCCAGGATACCCACTCTACGTGGTTAACATTCCGCGGCAATTGTCGTATGTCGACTTCTTCCCCGCAAATAAGTTCTTCCTTTGATTCGATTACATATTCGACATGTTTCATGTGAAGAAGCTGGATTTTATGTTTGTCCGCCTTTATTCCTTGCACATGAACGACATCATCGGGGTTGAGCAGATACCTCATATTTGTGTCGCTAACCCGTACTTCATGCACGAGAGCTTCTTGGGAGTCTGCGCAAAGCACTGTGAATACGCGAGGGAATACATCGTCAATTTCATGCTCGCCAATAAGGACAAGGAGGTGATTCTCGTGCCTTATCATCCCCTGTAAGTCATCCGCGCAGATATCCTTCCTTCGATTTTAATCATTCATTTGCACGGTGGAGGCTAATTAATTTGAGGTGTACTTATTTTGCGCAACGGCGGGCGCGCCGTCCTCATCATCCTCTACCCCCGATACTCCCACACTCTTTACTTGGACTCGTCGAAGAACATTAACAAAAAGGATTACACCCACATCAAGGATGTTTTCTCGACAGTGCTATGTTTTACTACGAAGCACGGGGTGGAGAGGTCCAGGACAAGAAGAGAAGGGGCGGCAGGCTCACCTTCGGCCATAAGACCGACTTCTACTGCATCCAGCAACCGAGTGGTTCTCTTAATGATGGATTCTATGTCCTACACCACATGCTGGAGTACAGATGGGTTCACTGATACGTCTCCAACGTATCTATAATTTTTGATTGCTCCATGCTATATTATCTTCTATTTTGGACATTATTGGGCTTTATTATTCACTTTATTTTTGGGACTAACCTATTAACCGAAGGCCCAGCCCAGAATTGCTGTTTTTGCCTACTTCAGAGTTTCGTAGAAAAAGAATATCAAACGGAGTCCAAACAGAATGAAACCTTCGGGAACGTGATTTTTGGAACAAACATGATCCAGAGGACATGGACCCTACGTCAAGAAAGCTACCAGGAAGCCACGAGGTAGGGGGCGCGCCTACCCCCCTAGGCGTGCCCTCCACCCTCATGGGCCCCACTTTGCTCCACCGACGTACTCCTTCCTCCTATATATACCTACGTACCCCCAAACGATCAGATATGGAGCAAAAAAACCTAATTCCACCGCCGCAACCTTCTGTACCCACGAGATCCCATCTTGGGGCCTGTTCCGGAGCTCTGCCGGAGGGGGCATCGATCACGGAGTGCTTCTACATCAACACCATAGCCTCTCCGATGAAGTGTGAGTAGTTTACCTCAGACCTTCGGGTCCATAGTTATTAGCTAGATGGCTTCCTCTCTCTTTTTGGATCTGAATACAATGTTCTCCCCCTCTCTTGTGGAGATCTATTCGATGTAATCTTATTTTGCGGTGTGTTTGTTGAGACCGATGAATTGTGGGTTTATGATCAAGTTTATCTATGAACAATATTTGAATCTTCTGAATTCTTTTATGTATGGTTGGTTATCTTTGCAAGTCTCTTCGAATTATCAGTTTGGTTTGGCCTACTAGATTGATCTTTCTTGCAATGGGAGAAGTGCTTAGCTTTGGGTTCAATCTTGCGGTGTCCTTTCCCTGTGACAGTAGGGGCAGCAAGGCACGTATTGTATTGTTGCCATTGAGGATAACAAGATGGGTTTTTTTTATCATATTGCGGAATTTATCCCTCTAGCTACATCATGTCATCTTGCTCAAAGCGTTACTCTGTTCTTATGAACTTAATACTCTAGATGCATGCTGGATAGCGGTCGATGTGTGGAGTAATAGTAGTAGATGCAGTCATGAGTCGGTCTACTTGTCTCAGACGTGATGCCTATATACATGATCATACCTAGATATTCTCATAACTATGCTCAATTCTGTCAATTGCTCAACAGTAATTTGTTCACCCACCGTAAAATACTTATGCTCTTGAGAGAAGCCACAAGTGAAACCTATGGCCCCCGGGTCTATTTTCCATCATATTAATCTTCCAATACTTAGTTATTTCCGTTGCTTTTATTTTTCTTTGTATCTTTATCATAAAAATACCAAAAATATTATCTTATCATATCTATCAGATCTCACTCTCGTAAGTGACCGTGTAGGAATTGACAACCCCTTATCGTGTTGGCTGCGAGGTTTTATTTGTTTGTGTAGGTGCGAGGGACTCGTGCGTAGCCTCCTACTAGATTGATACCTTGGTTCTCAAAAACTGAGGGAAATACTTACGCTACTTTGCTGCATCACCCTTTCCTCTTCAAGGGAAAACCAACGCAGTGCTCAAGAGGTAGCAATTACCAGAACCTTCGCATGTCACCTACATCCGGCGATGCCCATATTCTACAATGGGCAAAGAACGTAGGAGATATCGAGGATCATCGACTTCGAGCCGAGTTTTATCACATCCAGCGCGAACTTTCCCAAATCATCATGAAGGAGGTCGTCGGAAAAACAGGGATATTCTACGAAGAAGGACATATGACGCGGGAAGATGTCCGAACATGGGTAGCCTCTCAGCGTCTCGACCTGAAGCCTTTCACTAGGCTCGGGGACTATCTCCCTGACTTGGATGGATGGCACGACATGTTGGAGTGATTGTGGATATATGAAAATGTGTCCGTTTAGTCCATACTTTCTGTATGACGAAACTTTGAGTTATGCACGATGAAACTTTATTTGTGATGTAATTAAACCGTCCTCCTCGACTAGCGACGATCACTCTAGTTAGGGCATTTTGGGTACAATCAACTTTGTTATTTATGCTTATGATATGTTGCTTCTATTTTTCCCAAGTCTGTCTCTTTCTGTCGCTCAAGTATATATGTTGCATATCATCGACTCATGTGACGATGCAGGTGCATAGATTATCAATGGCGAAGAAGTGCTATGCCAGGAGTATATATACGATGAGTGGCCGGAGTGTCAGGCCCAGGTGTACCGGTTTCCGGTTTCCGAGTGACAGACAGTAGTTAGTTTAGGTTCACGCTAATGTGAGGGAGGGATATGAACTCGTGTACTGCATAGTTCCGCTCTCACTCAAAGTGATATCTCTTCTCGCGTATATCATTGTTTAGATGGATGACGATGTAGTTGCAAGTAATCAAGAATTGTATCGCTATTTTCGAGATGATGACGAGAGACCACTTTGTGTTGGATGATGATTATGATGATGACATGATTTGTTGATACTAGTTGTATGTATATGCTATGATTACATTTGTATGTGTATGATATGCTAAAGATTATTGTATAAAGCCTATTCAAATACAAAACAAATATGAAGAAAAAAATAATAAAACTAGTAGTAGCGAGGGGTAGAAAGTTAGCAGTACCGCCGCCTTACCAGTAGCGCTTGCATGTAAAAAGCGCTGCAGATATTATCAGCAGCGCTCTTAACCAAAGCGCGCTACTGCTATCCATGTATAGCAGTAGCGTGGGACACAGGCGCTACTGCTACATGTTAGCTATAGCGCCTTATCAGTAGCGCACCATCCCGCGCTACTGACAGACATAAAACCCGCGCTGCTGCTAGGCTTTTCCCTGGTAGTGGTAGTTTAGCATCTATCGCATTTTATGTTGTTAAATCGTATGTGCGTATCTTCCCATCTTGGAAATATTATACTGAAGATGAAGGAAAATTCCAGTTGCAGGTGTTTGTCCAGGAGTTATGTGTAAGTAATGTTATTCATGGCAATTACTTTGCTTTGTCCCATACATCCTAACTCCATGATGGTTATAATACAACAAAATTCCCATTTTTCTCTAGAGAAGGACCGATTTGGAAACTTCGGGATGAGGTAACCTGTGCTAATACCTCTGCTCTCTTCAAGAATGTTTGGTGGCGATGTCGGAATTACTCAAGAAAGCGTGCTTCAACGGCAAAGAAACTCATCAAATTCCTTACGTTCTCCTAGACACATTCTTTGGGCGATGGTAGGGAGCGCCTTGTTCTTTCTTGGTCCCGAACCAAGAATGTGGTAAGGTCTATGAGCTCATTTTATTTTAAGTACTATATGCTTGCGTCTTACAGTACTCTGTTCATGTAGAACAAGTGCTTAAACCTGAAGAACAACTGTTCTCATTTAAGATTCCATTGCTATCGTGCATACTGATTTGCACTTGTATCACTGTATTTACTCATACAAACTTATTTTTAAATTGAACGATCCAATGGAAACTCCAATGGCACAACATGCATTGTCTTTAACAGGTTTGCTCTTATAAATCGCTCTGTTGATTTCAATTTCAATTGTGTATACAGTTGACTTCTCATATCATGCACATTACTAGCATCATAATAGGGCCAATAGTGTTGTTGTAAATGTAGACCCGTGGTACCCATCTGAAATCTTGTTGTGCCATGTAGTTTCCCACGCTTTGTATTCTTTCACTGCTGCTTTGTCTTGAACTGATATGATTTGAACCATGTCTCTATTTTGATTTGGCAAGACAATGCAGTGACCATAGGACATAGACATATGTTTGTTTGATGCTTTTACTATGTACTAGTATTTGGCAATAGAAGACTTGGTAGTTTAATCCTGTCCACCTTACTAATGAACTGGTTCACCGAAATGAGTTTCATATACTAGTACATGCTAAACTGTTATGTGTGCCTTGTTTCTTCTTTTAGAATCTTGACGAGAATATTGGGGAAGAGGGCCTTATTAAGCAATGGTAAAGGAAGTAATGCGAGATAAGGTTCAGGATAGTGACACATCCTTGTTGGTCTCCAACAAAGCTGATAAAACAGCTAAGGAAGACTATCTCGAAGACGATGTGAGACAACCCCAAAGTCTGTCTTGGTTTAGTGTTGGAGTTCTTGGCCACTACCGCTTGCACAAGCTATTCAAACTCACTGTATGAATCAGTTCGGTTTCTTGAGTCTCAACTACAAGCTAAAGACATCGATCAGGTGTGCTTTCGACAAGAAGCGGAAGGACTGCGGAAGTCCTGGAGCATTCGGATGCATACTTTACGGTGCAACGACAAGCGTTGGAGGATTTTAGCGCCAAACAGGACAAAGCTAATAAGCTTGCTAAGCTTATTGCTAGCATGGTGGATACCACATTTCTTGAGCTCTTATGAAGTTGTTTCAGTTATGCTCCTGTTTTGCTACCGTGTTTATTTGCACTGGTGGCCAATTTTGACGGCCAGTGTATGTAATATGCTGCTTTGTTCCCTATATTTGCACTGGTGGCGAACTTTGATGCCCACTGGATGTAATTGTGTAATAGCGGTAATAGGCTAGCGTTAATTGCTTGCTTATTTATTTCCTTATTGTCTTGTTTAGTTGTTTGCTTGTAGTCAGTGCAGTTCTTTTTCTGTGTTTTGCTAGTGGCCACAATAACCTATTTTTGGAAACTAGGCCAAAATAATCATGGCAACACACGGACTGTTGTAACCATGGGCCTCCTGCAGGCCGTATGATCCATGGGCCTTCTAAATAGGATCCATTGGCCTTCTATACGGGCCGTAGGATCCATGGGCCTTCTACGGGCCATACGATCCATGGGACTTTTACGGTCCATAGGATCCATGGGCCTTCTATGGGGCGTATCATCATTTCGCCAATCATGGGTCGTACTATTCGTGGACAATAATGGTCCGTTTATTGGCCGTATTTGATAACTCTATGAAAACATCCCAACGTGTTTTTTCCGACATGAAAACGGCCCAACGTATTAACGGGCCACAAACAGGCCGACTGTAACCACGGGCTGAATTTGACCCTAGCGAAAATAGCGAGAACGGGTCGTAAGTAACGAATCTTTGAAATGAGCCCAGAATAAATGGGCCACGAGAAGGCGAAAGATATCATGAGCTAAAGCATTAGCGGAATAATGGGCGGTTAATGGGTATAAAGTGATACCTTTGTTCATTACGGGCCAGTTTTACCACGGGCCGTTAAGGGGCCGATGGTTACTAAGGGCCTCATATGGGCCGAAAGACGTCATAGGCCATACAAGGGCCGGAAGTTAAAATGGGCTGGAATTATATTGGATGGCCCAGATGACGCTACTGGGCCTAATTCGGATAGGCCGTAAACGGGCCCTGGGATAGCGGGCTGTAAATGGGCTATATGTGAACATCCCGTTAATAGGCTTGCCATGGGCCGTCCCACCACCTTTTACCAAGTCAAACGGGCCAGCTTTTTCACACGAATGGGCCTCTATTGGGCCGTGCCACGTGTCGGCGTATCATAGGCGCTTTGGGTCAAATGAGTGGATGACATCTGTCCCAACGGTGAGCTGACACGTGTTTCCTCCAGCCAATGATGATTTTACACGTGGAAAATCCCCATTGGTCGGGGCTGTTAACGGGTTATCGGATCCAAAACCGGACCCGATAGCTTAACGGCGTTCCGTTACGGTGGATGCCACATATCGATCACCCTTGACGAAAGCACTTCTGTGACACGCGATTTATCGTCATGGAAGTGGACACTTCCGTGATGATAATTTTGGTAATGTCATGGAACACTTCTATGAAAGCACAGGTATGACTATCTTGATTCTGTCATAAATTTGTCATGGATGTACATGCATGATAGAAAACGTGACCTACTGTGACAAACACGTATCATCACGGAAGTGTATTTTTTTTGAAGTGTATGTATGTTGTGATTCCCTTAGTGATGTCATGTGTGTTGGGGAACGTAGTATTTCAAAAAAATTCCTACCATCACGCAAGATCTATCTAGGATAAGCATAGCAACGAGTGGGGAGAGTGTGTCCATGTACCCTCGTAGACCGAAAGCGGAAGCGTTTATTAACGCGGTTGATGTAGTCGAATGTTGTAACGCCCCGGATGCAATTTTCCATATTCGTAACTCCAATTCTTGCCTTTTCCGGAGATGCGATATTTTATTTCCGTTGTGGTTGGGTTTTGTCTGTTGTTTTGCATTGTGTTCATGTCTTGCATTTCATCTCATCGCATCATCCGCATTGCATCCGCATGTTTTCATAAAACTCGTTACCGTTCGTAGTTGCCGCGTCCCCCCTTGCCTTCGTTGGCCGTTCTGAGACCAACCGTGTTTTCGGTGCCCTCTTGTCAAACCACTTAACCTCTCTCGTCACCACCGACCCCCTCTTGCGTGCGTCCGAAACCTGCCCCGAACCTGACCCGCTCAGTCATCTCCGTTGGATTCAGTTCATCCCCAAAGATCTATAAAACGTCTCCGTTTTCTTATTTGGACTCCCTACCCATTTATTCCGGACCACCCGATCGTGATCGGAGGATCCAAAGCATCCCCTTTCGTATATATATAATCCACCCACTTGCTAAATGGGATCAAACCCTAAAATCTAGGACATTTGTCCCTCGCGCCGCCGCCGCATCTTCCTCGGGATCCCCAACACCCCAACCCAGCGCCTCCACTCTCTGCCTCCACCGCACACCCATCCAGCGCCGAGCCACCCGCAACCTTTCGCAGCGCTCGATCCGATCTGGATCGAGGCAACCTTCCTCACCTGCCCTCGCCCGTCTCGACCGCAAGCCACCGGAGCACCAGGGTCCCCCGTGCCCTTCCTCTCCAACCTCCCTTCGTCCAGGAGCCGAGCTCCTCGATCCATCCCCGTGACCGTGCTCCTCCACCTCGCCTCGTCTCCAACCACCACACCACCAGGCCACTTCCCCGCGCCCGGATGCTCCTCCTGCCGCGTCCGCAGCCTGCCTCCTCTCCAGCGCCCCGTCAAGTCCGCCGCCGCGCCATGGGCGCCTCCCTCCAAGTCCAGCGCCGGTGCCATGCTTGCCCCCTCTGCTTCGCCCCTGTACGAGGTGGACGAGCGCCTCGCTCGCGCTGCCCCGCCGGACCTCTCCTGCATGCTACCTCCGCCCCGGTGCACCTTGCCTCTGCCGTCTCCAGCACCGCGCCGGCGAGCGCCACCGCCGAAGCTGCTTCATCCCTTCACCATCGAGCACCATGGACGGCCTCTTCTTTCCATCTGTC
The DNA here is from genome assembly GCA_021605205.1 of Aegilops longissima. Classification (NCBI taxonomy): domain Eukaryota; kingdom Viridiplantae; phylum Streptophyta; class Magnoliopsida; order Poales; family Poaceae; genus Aegilops; species Aegilops longissima. The sequence goes on along the minus strand of CM038677.1, from coordinate 209,785,124 downwards.
GCCGCGCCTTCGTCGCCTTCAAGCCGTAGCAGCATCAGCAGGTCGACCGAAGCCGCGCCTGCCCTCACCTTGCTCCTTTCTCCTTCTCTGATCTCTCTCTCGCTGATTGCTCCCTCCCTGTCCTTCTTCCACAGGGAACTGACGCCGCCCCTAAGCTCCACCCGCGCCGTCGTTGCACGGATCCGGCGCCGGCCAGCCGGATCCGCCCCATCTCCACCTCGTCGGCCTTCCACGCAGCCGCTGCCGCTTTCGAGACCCGCCGCGCCAAGTCCTTGCTGCCTCTGTTCGAGAGGAGGGACGCTTGGTCGGCCCTGCGTTAGCTGCGCCTCGTCATAGCGACCGCCAGTGGGCTCAAGGCCAGCTGCGCCCCCCCGGCCGGCCTCCCTCGGCTTCAATCGGGCCTTGGCCGGGGTGAGCAACCAGCGCCCTCTGTGTTTTTCCTCCTGTTGGGCCAGCCTGCAGATTCGGCCCGAGTCACTGTTTTTTTTTCGCGAACGAATTTGTCTATTATCCAGTAAATTACTGTTTTGCAGAAAACCCCCTGTTCATCATGCATATAATAACTTTTTAACAGTGCAACATATGTAAAAACTTTACATATGTAAAATGCTTAGACAATTGTGTAGATTAATAATATGCCACTTTCATCTATGTTAAAAATGTTTAACATGCTGTTTGTGTTTATTTTGCATAATGCCATGCTATGATTTATTTCATAACTAAATAACCGTAGCTCGGATTTAAATAAATTATATATGTAAATGGGGTAGAAAAATGCCTAGTTTAACATGGTGTACTTGTTTGTCATGTTTAACAACATTAAAATTGTGTTTAGGGAAGAACAGTAGCAAATTCGAAATATGCATATGAGGATTTTTCCGGAATTGTTGTTGTTGTTTCCGGCCTCATTTAATCTTGCCTAAATAGTTAGTTTCATATGCTTCACCCCTTGCCATGTTTAATAACATTTAATATTGTTGGGTACATAACCGAGAGAGAACTAAATACTTGCATGTGGTGTTTCGTCAATATGCAACTCGTTGCATATTGAGCTCCACTTAACTTGTAGTATTGTTTGTTGCACTTTGCCATGCCATGCCTCACTAAACTGGTCATGCATCATATTTGTTTGTGCATCATGCCATGATTATGCTTGTGTGTTTACCATGTTGTTTGCTTCTTTCCGGGTTGCCTTCGGTTTCGTTCCGGAGTTGTGAGGATTCGTTCGACTTCGTCCGTTTGTCTTCTTCATGGACTCGTTCTTCTTCCTTCAAGGATCTCAGGCAAGATGACGATACCCTCGAAATCACTTCTATCTTTGCTTGCTAGATGCTCGCTCTTTTGCTATGCCTATGCTATGATGCCTATCACTTGCTTATCATGCCTCCCATATTGCCATGTCAAGCCCCTAACCATCCTTTCCTAGCAAACCATTGTTTGGCTATGTTACCGCTTTGCTCAGCCCTCTTATAGCGTTGTTAGTTGCGGTGAAGATGAAGTTTGTTCCGTGTTGGAACATGGAGATGTTGTTCCTTGTTGGAACATGTTTACTTGTTGGGATATCACAATATATCTTATTTAATTAATGCATCTATATACTTGGTAAAGGGTGGAAGGCTCGGCCTTATGCAGTGTTTTGTTCCACTCTTGCCGCCCTAGTTTCCGTCATATCGGTATTATGTTCCCGGATTTTGCGTCCCTAAGCGGTTGGGTGATTTATGGGACCCCTTGACAGTTCGCTTTGAATAAGACTCCTCCAGCAAGGCCCAACCTTGGTTTTACCATTTGACTACCTACCATATACCCCTTCCCTTGGGTTCTGCAGACTCAAGGGTCATCTTTATTTTAGCCCCCGGGCGGTGCTCCTCGAGTGTTGGTCCGAACCGAGCAGCCTGTGGGGCCACCACAGGAAACTCGAGGCTTGGTTTTACTCGTGGTTTGACTTATCCGGTGTGCCACGAGAACGAGTGCGTGCGACTCCTATCGGGATTTGTCGGCACATCGGGCGGCTTTGCTGGTCTTGTTTTATTCTTTGTCGAAATGTCTTGTAGTCCGGGATTCGAGACTGATCGGGTCTTCGGTAGAAGGAATATCCTTCGTTGACCGTGAGAGCTTATAATGGGCTAAGTTGGGACACCCTGCAGGGTATTATCTTTCGAAAGCCGTGCCCGCGGTTATGAGGCAGATGGGAATTTGTTAATGTCGGTTGTAGAAAACCGAAGTTGACATTAATTAAAATACATCAACGCGTGTGTAACCGTGATGGTCTCTTCTCGGCGGAGTCCGGAAGTGAACACGGTGTTGGAGTTATGCTTGGCGTAAGTAGTTCTAGGATCACTTCTTGATCATAGTTGTTCGACCATGCTTTGCCTCCTCTTCTCGCTCTCTTTTGCGTATGGTAGCCACCATAAATGCTAGTCACTTGCTGCAGCTCCACCTCACTACCCTGTCCTACCTTTAAGCTTAAATAGTCTTGATCTCATGGTGTGAGATTGCGAGTCCCGTGACTCACAGATACTTCAAAACCAGTTTGCGGTGCCGATGAAACCGTGCGGTGGCCTTGACCGAGCTCAAGGAGGAGCTCGATGAAGATCTTGTTCATTGTGTTGTTTCGTTTGAGTTGATCGATATGGAGCCAGTTGGGACGATCGGGGATCATGTAGCATTTGGGGTAGTCTTCTTTTATTTTGGTTCCGTAGTGGGACCTTGATTGTATCTGTATGATGTAATGTTTTACTCATGTATTGTGTGAAGTGGCAATTGTAAGCCAACTATGTATCTCTTTCCTTATGTATTACATGGGTTGTGTGAAGATTACCTCACTTGCGACATTGCTTTCAATGCGGTTATGCCTCTAATTCGTGCTTCGACACGTGGGAGATATAGCCGCATCGAGGCGTTATAAGTTGGTAATCGAGCCTTCCCGACTTAGGAGCCCCTACTTGATTGTTTCTTTGGCGTTGTTGAGTCTAGAACAGAAAATGTTTTGAGTCTTAGGATTATATATATCGGAGAGTAGGATTCTTTTTACTCCCGGTCCCTTACGTCGCTCTGGTGAGGTCTCTGACGTAGAAGTTTTGACTCTTCTCTCCTCAAATTTCACTAAAAAAATTTTAGGATCACGCGGGTATCTTGGAATCGTTCGATGGTTTTGTGGCGAGAACATTGTTCTTGGTGCCTCGACATTTAGGGGTTGTGGCGGTGTCCCGGGAGTTGAGCTCCGAGGTGTTGTCGTCACAATTTTATCGTTGCGATTCTGGAATACGAGCTTTGCCGACATCGAAAATCTCTTTTATGCAGTTGTTGGTGAGATAACCTCGATAACCCGAAGACAGGCGAGCTCGAGAGTATTGCCATGAATCGTATAACGGATGCTTTTCGAGGGTCGAGGTACACGATTTCCGAAGGTTTCTTGGTTATGTGTTGAAGGATGGATACAATTTGGATCTAGGTATTGTTAGTTTGGGTGATATATTTTGTGTCCCCTGTATCCCCAACACCAGATTGCATAACCAGAAAGTTTCGGGAGTTTATAGGTGGGAATTCAAGTAGCTCCTAGAATATCTTTCCGACAGATGCATGATATGGGATTGGGTAAATCTCTATCATATGTATTTGTTCCGGCTTATTCTGCAAGCCAAATCCTTTGTTTTTGTTCCGTTTTGTGGTATTCAAGTTGCTTCAATGCCAAGTGTTGATCCCATACCTCATTCTAAATGGTGTTCTCATATTTCTATGTGAATACTAATCCTTCTTGATCATCGAGGTCGTCGTGTTAATTCTTTTCCCAACCGGTGTGCTTCTTTTCAAGTGGATCCGATCATTTTCAACATCTGCGAGATCAATTCTAAGTTTTCTCAACGCTGCTTGCTTCATCCGTCCCAGGTTGTCTTTGTTTTCCCCACCCTCCCACCCTTTTTCTTCAAGGACTCAGATTTCTTAATCAAGTATCCATTTTATAGAGTGAAGTTTCTTCATTCTTTTCCTTTAAATGTTTTATCCGGTGATTACTCATGAAGACGCTAAGGAAGCTTCAACCTTATCTTTGTTCCATTCTAATTTTCTTTTCCGGTGGATTTAACTCAAGCTTTCAGTGTTGATCATATTCCTTTCCTTGTTGCAAATGCTTTCTCTTGCCGATGCATCTCCTAATCATTCACTTCTCGCTATTCATTTGGTTGGGAGTGATGAAGATATCTCAGAAGATTCGTGTTTCCATTCTTAATCCGTTTAAGTTATTTCGAGATTGTTATCTCATTCAAGCCATTTAAATCAACCGGTGCAACCTCCCTTTCAAACAATTGTTCAACGGTGTTTTCTTTGAGTGGGCCCTAACCCACAGGTCTTTTCCCAGGATCTTACCTGACTCTTCTAATTCTCCCGGAGTTATTCTCAAATTCATTGCAAAGTTTGACGTAAGAATGAATTATCATCAGTCAAATGTCTTTCTCCAAGATCGCTTTCAAATTCTTTTTCGTTGTTGGTTCAACCTTTCTAATTTTCATTCCGGAGTGCCTCAACAATTCATGGTGGTGTTTCTCGTCGTCATTCTCGAATTTTTAAGACTGAAGAAGAGTTTCTCTTTAATCTTGCTCCATTCTCTTCAAGATTCATGGTTCTAGCTTCGTTCCATCCTCATAATTGTTTTGATTGCGAGAATTCTTTTCACCCATCCGGAGCAATTCAGAAATCTTTTCAGTTTGATTATCCAGAGCCATCATCTTAGAATTATTCATTCTCAAAATCTCACTCTCCAAATCTTACCGGTGCATCGTTCAAGTATTCACTAATCAGTTCATGATCTCTCCGTTCTCATGTATCTAAATTCTGTCAAGCATCTTTATTCGTTTTCTAATTCTTCCCAGTGAATTGTGCCTTTGCTACGTTCAATTTCAATTCTTACGGTGGTTCGTTCAAGATTTCACTTCCTTCTTTATCATATCAATTCATTTGTGTTTCCAAATCCCACCGATGGTTCCATCAATACCTTCTCAAGTTCGCGCTATATCTCTATCTGTAATCATTTTTCAATGAGAATAAGTAGTATGCCAAATCCATTGCTTGCCATCAATTTAATTGGTGAAGGATCAGCATAATGTAATTCTTATTCTTGTTTCATCGAGTAAGTTCAATTCCTTATTCCGGAGGTTCATCAAAATTCTTGATTTCAGTTGTTCATCTTTTCTTTTCTCCGGAGTTCCAAGCTCTCATCATCACGAAGATCCATCTAAATCATTGCAAGGCTTCACCGGTGTTTTCAACTTCTCTTTCTTTCTATCACCCTTTTGTTTACGGAGTTCATCATGGAGGCTCTACATGGTGCTTCCTCAAGGATTCTTTTCATTCTTCAATTGTTCATCAAGATTTCTCACGGAGTTAAGATCCGTCAAGCCATACTTCAAAATAAACATGGTTCCAACACATGTTTTGTTTTGAAGCGTTCAAGCATTCTTCATCTTGCATTCCAAAGTGCAATTCTCTCTATCTTATCTTTTGAGATGGTGTTATGTCATTGTTGATAATTTTCCTTCGCGTTTCATGATTCACATTTTTCAAGAGTGACATATTTAAATCCATCATTTTATCTTTGTTCATGAGATATTTAAATCCATCAATCTCTTCATTGGAGTTGTCTTGGGCTATATTTCACCTAAAGCTTTCCCTAAGTATTGTTGCTATTTATGGTGCTTATAAAGGACCCAAGTTCTTCATTTGTCCTCTCGGTGAAATAAGTTTCTCGTCTCCTTGTTCATACCGATCCAATCTATTGTTTCCATAGTGGCGATATTTCACCTCATAATTTTGAGAAGTTTTCCATAAGCCCACTACAAGGTTATTCTTTTCGTTGTTGGTTTTCCAACAACTCCATTCTATCCTTCTTTGTAAGGATGCTTCATTCAAATTCATTTGTGGTAGAAGTTGTCATTTTATTCTCCGTCCCTTTATCCCAACAATCTAGATTCTATTCTTTCGTTTCGAAGGCATTGTGATGTTGCTCTCTTCGACCCATCGTCTCGTTTTGTCAAGATCATGTTCTTTTCTTGCATTATCCATTTAACGAGTGTCATGTTTTCATTCAAGTTCTCTCATCTTATCAAGTTTTGCTGCTTCCTCAACTTTGAGTGCTGTCTGAAATCCTTTTTACCCCTTGTACCATTCTTTCAGTAGTTCCGGAGGCAGTGTGTTTTTGATTTCATCAAGTATCATCCCATCTTCTCAAGTTCATGATTCTAATTCCTTCCATTTTTAGTCGGAGTGCTGCCCAAATTATATCATTCTTATTCCTTCTCTATCTTGTTTTAACCGGAGTGGTGTCAATATCTATGTTATCACTAAACCTCTTGGTTCTCGTCGTATCCCATGTTCCTATTTTCTAACAGAGTGTTTTCAACTTTGTTCATCTTCGTTGTTTTCTTTCTTTCATTTTGTTCAACCTCTCGAGGGTCGTGGTTTCACTCATTGGCCGAAGAAGCAACTATGTTTTACCTCTTCCTCTTCCGTTTCTCTCCGGTGCCATCCTAGATCTCGGGACGAGATCCTCTTGTAGTGGTGGAGTGTTGTAACGCCCCGGATGCAATTTTCCATATTCGTAACTCCAATTCTTGCCTTTTCCGGAGATGCGATATTTTATTTCCGTTGTGGTTGGGTTTTGTCTGTTGTTTTGCATTATGTTCATGTCTTGCATTTCATCTCATCGCATCATCCGCATTGCATCCGCATGTTTTCATAAAACTCGTAGTTGTTAAGTAGTTGCGCGTCCCCCTTGCCTTCGTTGGCCGTTCTGAGACCAACCGTGTTTTCGGTGCCCTCTTGTCAAACCACTTAACCTCTCTCGTCACCACCGACCCCCTCTTGCGTGCGTCCGAAACCTGCCCCGAACCTGACCCGCTCAGTCATCTCCGTTGGATTCAGTTCATCCCCAAAGATCTATAAAACGTCTCCGTTTTCTTATTTGGACTCCCTACCCATTTATTCCGGACCACCCGATCGCGATCGGAGGATCCAAAGCATCCCCTTTCGTATATATATAATCCACCCACTTGCTAAATGGGATCAAACCCTAAAATCTAGGACATTTGTCCCTCGCGCCGCCGCCGCCGCATCTTCCTCGGGATCCCCAACGCCCCAACCCAGCGCCTCCACTCTCTGCCTCCACCGCACACCCATCCAGCGCCGAGCCACCCGCAACCTTTCGCAGCGCTCGATCCGATCTGGATCGAGGCAACTTTCCTCACCTGCCTTTGCTTCGTCTCGACCGCAAGCCACCGGAGCACCAGGGTCCCCCGTGCCCTTCCTCTCAACCCTCCCTTCGTCCAGGAGCCGAGCTCCTCGATCCATCCCCGTGACCGTGCTCCTCCACCTCGCCTCGTCTCCAACCACCACACCACCAGGCCACTTCCCCGCGCCCGGATGCTCCTCCTGCCGCGTCCGCAGCCTGCCTCCTCTCCAGCGCCCCTTCAAGTCCGCCGCCGCGCCATGGGCGCCTCCCTCCAAGTCCAGCGCCGGTGCCCTGCTTGCCCCCTCTGCTTCGCCCCTGTACGAGGTGGACGAGCGCCTCGCTCGCGCTGCCCCGCCGGACCTCTCCTGCATGCTGCCTCCGCCCCGGTGCACCTTGCCTCTGCCGTCTCCAGCACCGCGCCGGCGAGCGCCACCGCCGAAGCTGCTTCATCCCTTCACCATTGAGCACCATGGATGGCCTCTTCTTTCCATCTGTCGCCGCGCCTTCGTCGCCTTCAAGCCGCAGCAGCATCAGCAGGTCGACCGAAGCCGCGCCTGCCCTCACCTTGCTCCCTTCTCCTTCTCTGATCTCTCTCTCTCGCTGATTGCTCCCTCCCTGTCCTTCTTCCACAGGGAACTGACGCCGCCCCTAAGCTCCACCCGCGCCGTCGTTGCACGGATCCGGCGCCGGCCAGCCGGATCCGCCCCATCTCCACCTCGCCGGCCTTCCCTGCAGCCCGCTGCCGCTCGAGACCGCCGTGCGCCAAGTCCTTGCTGCCTCTGTTCGAGAGGAGGACGACGCGGTCGACGCCCGCGTTGACTGCGCCTCGTCCGCAAGCGACCGCCAGGTGGGCTCCAAGGCCCGGCTGCGCCCCCCCCCAGCCGGCCTCCCTCAGCTTCCAATCGGGCCTTGGCCCAGGGTGAGCAGCCCAGCGCCCCTCCTGTGTTTTTCCTCCTGTTGGGCCAGCCTGCAGATTCGGCCCGAGTCACTGTTTTTTTCATGAGCAATTTGTCTATTATCCGATGAAATTACTGTTTTGAAAACCCCTGTTCATCATGCATATAATAACTTTTTAACCATTGCATCATATGTAAAAACTTTATATATGTAAAATGCTTAGAAAATTGTGTAGATTAATAATATGCCACTTTCATCTATGTTTAAAATGTTTAACATGTTGTTTGTGTTTATTTTGCATAATGCCATGCTAAAATGATTTATTTCATAACTAAATAACCGTAGCTCAGTTTAAATAAATTATATATGTAAATGGGGTAGAAAAATGCCTAGTTTAACATGGTGTACTTGTTTGGCATGTTTAACAACATTAAAATTGTGTTTAGGGCAGAACAGTAGCAAATTCGAAATATGCATATGAGGATTTTTCCGGAATTGTTGTTGTTGTTTCCGGCCTCATTTAATCTTGCCGAAATAGTTAGTTTCATATGCTTCACCCCTTGCCATGTTTAATAACATTTAATATTGTTGGGTACATAACCGAGAGAGAACTAAATACTTGCATGTGGTGTTTCGTCAATATGCAACTCGTTGCATATTGAGCTCCACTTAACTTGTAGTATTGTTTGTTGCACTTTGCCATGCCATGCCTCACTAAACCGGTCATGCATCATATTTGTTTGTGCATCATGCCATGATTATGCTTGTGTGTTTACCATGTTGTTTGCTTCTTTCCGGGTTGCCTTCGGTTTCGTTCCGGAGTTGTGAGGATTCGTTCGACTTCGTCTGTTTGTCTTCTTCATGGACTCGTTCTTCTTCCTTCAAGGATCTCAGGCAAGATGACCATACCCTCGAAATCACTTCTATCTTTGCTTGCTAGATGCTTGCTCTTTTGCTATGCCTATGCTATGATGCCTATCACTTGCTTATCATGCCTCCCATATTGCCATGTCAAGCCCCTAACCATCCTTTCCTAGCAAACCGTTGTTTGGCTATGTTACCGCTTTGCTCAGCCCCTCTTATAGCGTTGTTAGTTGCAGGTGAAGATGAAGTTTGTTCCGTGTTAGAACATGGAGATGTTGTTCCTTGTTGGAACATGTTTACTTGTTGGGATATCACAATATATCTTATTTAATTAACGCATCTATATACTTGGTAAAGGGTGGAAGGCTCGGCCTTATGCCTGGTGTTTTGTTCCACTCTTGCTGCCCTAGTTTCCGTCATATCGGTATTATGTTCCCGGATTTTGCGTCCCTAACGCGGTTGGGTGATTTATGGGACCCCCTTGACAGTTCGCTTTGAATAAGACTCCTCCAGCAAGGCCCAACCTTGGTTTTACCATTTGACTACCTACCACATATACCCCTTCCTTGGGTTCGCACACTCAAGGGTCATTTTTATTTTAGCCCCCGGGCGGTGCTCCTCGAGTGTTGGTCCGAACCGAGCAACCTGCTTGGGGCCACCACGGGAAACTCGAGGCTTGGTTTTACTCGTGGTTTGACTTATCCGGTGTGCCACGAGAGCGAGTACGTGCGACTCCTATCGGGATTTGTCGGCACATCGGCGGCTTTGCTGGTCTTGTTTCATTGCTGTTGAAATGTCTTGTAGTCCGGGATTCGAGATCGATCGGGTCTTCGGTAGAAGGAATATCCTTCGTTGACCGTGAGAGCTTATAATGGGCTAAGTTGGGACACCCTGCAGGGTATTATCTTTCGAAAGCCGTGCCGCGGTTATGAGGCAGATGGGAATTTGTTAATGTCGGTTGTAGAAAACCGAAGTTGACCTTAATTAAAATACATCAACGCGTGTGTAACCGTGATGGTCTCTTCTCGGTGGTCCGGGAAGTGAACACGATGTTGGAGTTATGCTTAGCGTAAGTAGTTCTAGGATCACTTCTTGATCATAGTTGTTCGACCATGCTTTGCCTCGTCTTCTCGCTCTCTTTTGCGTATGGTAGCCACCATAAATGCTAGTCGCTTGCTGCAGCTCCACCTCACTACCCTGTCCTACCGTTAAGCTTAAATAGTCTTGATCTCGCGGGTGTGAGATTCTGAGTCCCGTGACTCACAGATACTTCAAAACCAGTTTGCGGTGCCGATGAAACCGTGCAGGTGGCCACCCGAGCTCAAGGAGGAGCTCGATGAAGATCTTGTTCATTGTGTTGTTTCGTTTGAGTTGATCATATGGAGCCCAGTTGGGACGATCGGGGATCTGTGTAGCATTTGGGGTAGTCTTCTTTTATTTTGGTTCCGTAGTCGGACCTTGATTGTATCTGTATGATGTAATGTTTTACTCATGTATTGTGTGAAGTGGCAATTGTAAGCCAACTATGTATCTCTTTCCCTTATGTATTACATGGGTTGTGTGAAGATTACCTCACTTGCGACATTGCTTTCAATGCGGTTATGCCTCTAAGTCGTGCTTCGACACGTGGGAGATATAGCCGCATCGAGGGCGTTATAAATGTCTTCGCGATCCAACTAATTCAAGTACCAAACGTATGGCACCTCCACGATGCACACGTTCAGCTCGGTGACATCCCTCGAACTCTTGATCCAATTGAGGTTGAGGTAGAGTTCCGTCAGCACGACAGCATGGTGACGGTGATGATATAGTTACCTGCGCAGGGCTTCGCCTAAGCACTACGACGATATGACTGAGGTGTGTAACTGTGGAGGGGCACCGCACATGGCTAAAAGATCAACTTGTGTGTTCTAGGGTGCCCCCTCCCCATGTATATTGTGACGCCCCTGATTCAATCATACACTAATCATACACGCAAACGTGTACGATCAAGATCAGGGACTCACGAGAAGATATCACAACACAACTCTAAAAATAAAATAAGTCATACAAGCATCATAATACAAGCCAGGGGCCTCGAGGGCTCGAATACAAGTGCTCGATCATAGACGAGTCAGCGGAAGCAACAATATAGGAGTACAGACATAAGTAAACAAGTTGTCATAAGATGGCTAGCACAAACTGGGATACAGATCGAAAGAGGCGCATGCCTCCTGCTTGGGATACTCCTAAACTACTCCTGGTCATCGTCAGCGGCCTGCACGTAGTAGTAGGCACCTCCAGTGTAGTAGGAGTTGTCGGCGGTGGCGTCGGCTCCTGGCTCCGACATCTAGTTGCGACAACCAGGTAGAATGGAAAGGGGAAAAGAGGAGAAAAGCAACCGTGAGTACTCATCCAAAGTACTCGCAAGCAAGGATCTACACTACATATGCATGGGTATCTGTGTAAAGGGGCAATATCGGTGGAGTGAACTGCAGAAAGCCAGAATAAGAGGGGGATAGCTAGTCCTGTCAAAGACTACGCTTCTGGTCGCCTCCATTTTGAAGCATGTAGAAGAGAGTAGATGGTAAGTTCACCAAGTAGCATCGCATAGCATAATCCTACCCGGTGATCCTCTCCTCGTCGCCCTGTGTGAGAGTGATCATCGGGCTATATCGGGCACTTGGAAGGGTGTGTTTTATTAAGTATCTGGTTCTAGTTGTCATAAGGTCAAGGTACAACTCCGGGTCGCCTGTTACCGTGGACACGACTATTCGAATAGATCAACTTCCCTGCAGGGGTGCACCACATTACCCGACACGCTCGATCCCTCTGGCTGGGCACACTTTCCTGGGTCATGTTCGGCCTCGGGAGATCAACATGTCGTAGCCCCACCTAGGCTCAACAGAGAGGTCAGCACGCCGGTCTAAATCCTATGCGCGCAGAGGTCTGGGCCCATCGCCCATTGCACACCTGCACGTTGCGTACACGGCCGGAAGCAGACCTAGCCCCCTTAATACAAAGCGAGCTTCACGGTCCAATCTTGGTAGCGCGCTCGATCGTGACGTCAAAAGAGCTTCAACTGATACCACGACGCCGGTTGCCCATATCTTGTCCCACGTGGCGGTTAGTGCGTATAAGGTCAACGACCCCAACTCAGATCAAATACCAAGATCTCGTTAAGCGTGTTATTATGAAGTAACCACGGACGCCGACCAGGGCCAGGCCCACCTCTCTCCAAGGTGGCCTCAACCTGCCCTGTCGCTCTGCCACAGAGTAACAATAGGGGTCCGTCAGGAACCCAGACCCACCTCTACCGGGATGGAGCCACCTGTCCTTTCAGCCCCCATCTCCAAACAATATCATAAGTAATGTAACAGTATAAAGTATATAGCATATGCTCGTGATCACCTCCCGAAGTGATCACGGCCCAGTAGTATAGCATGGCAGACATACAAGAGTGTAGGGCCACTGGTGGAATACTAGCATCCTATTCTAAGCATTTAGGATTGCAGGTAAGGGTAACAACTGTAGTAACAATGACAGGCTATGCAGCAGAATAGGATTAACCGAAAGCAGTAACATGCTACACTACTCTAATGCAAGCAGTAGAGAGAAGGAATAGGCGATATCTGGTGATCAAGGGGCGGGGGGGATTGGCTTGCCTGGAAGCTCAGCCGAGAAGGAGAGGTCGTCAACACCGTAGTCGTACTGGGTAGCAGCGGCGTCGGTCTCGGTGTCTAGCGAGAGAAGAGGGGGAAGAAACAATAAATATAAAAGCAAACATATGCATGACGATGCGTGACATGACAACGAACGGTGCTAGGTGTGCCCTAACACGGTAGTAGGTGATACCGCCGGAGGGGGAAAATATCCGGGAAAGTATCCTCGGTGTTTCGCGTTTTCGGTCAGATGAACCGGAGGGGGAAAGTTGCGTGTTCACTATGCTAGGGATGTGTGGCGAACAAACAGGCTGCGTATCCGGATTCAGCTCGTCGTTCTGAGCAACTATCATGTACAAAGTCTTTCCAACCGAGCTACGGCTTATTTTATGTTAATTTTTAAAGTTTTAATTCATTTCTAAATTATTATTATTAAATTAATTCAAAATTAGCATTACTGCATCAATATGATGTCAGCATGACATCAGCAGTCAACAGAGGTGTTATGCAGGTCAAAGCCCGACATGTGGGTCCGCATGTCATTGGTGATCAAAGCTAAGCAGGTTTAATTAGGTTAACTAGTGATTAGGTTAATCTAATCAGGATTAATTAGGTTAATTAATTCTTTAATTAATTAATTATATTTTAGTTATTATTATTATTATTAATAACTTTTTTTACAAAAATGTTCTGGGCAGGGGCCCGCTTGTCATTGGCCTAGGGAGGCCTTAGCGGGCATGCGGGTTATGGGCGCGTGGCGTAGCCCGACCTCTCATGAGGCGCCCGCTGGCGCCCGCATGATGGCAACATGCCGCAAGGTCAAGGGGTTCGCGGTGGTGGCGGCGACTACCGGCGAGGGCAGCGGCGGTGGGGAAAAGTAGCAGCAAGCAGCAGCGCCAAGCAGTAGTAGCAATAGGCGGCAACAGAGGAGCAGCAGCGATGGATCACAGGGGCGCGACCTCGGGTGGCTGGCGCGAGCGCGACGAGAGCAGCGATGGCGCGAGGCCACGTTTGGGCGGCCTTCATGGTCTTGGAAGGAGCAGCAGAGGCGGGGACCACCGCATGCGGGAGAAGCGGAAGCTGTAGCAGCTGGCTCTGCAGGCGGTAGCGGCTGCGGCGCAGCAGCGGGCGGCCTGCAGCGCGGCAGGTGCGGACACGCACAGGGAGTCATGAGGCATGGCGGGCGACCGGTCGCGAGTGGCGAGGCTATGCGGGGCGAGGCCAGCACGGGCCGACCGGAGAAGCGAGCGGTGGTGAGCACGGATGGCGTTGTGGCGTGCGAGGGAGACAAGAGGAGGAGAGGGGGAGGCGGAGGCTCATGAGGGCCGTAGGGAAAGGGCAATGGGGGTTGAGGAGGTCAATGGGGACGACGGCGATGGAGAGGAAGCAGGCCAGCGAGGACGCGCTCCGTCGAGGTCCAGGCGTTGTTCTGGGCGGCGGTGGACGGCGAAGGGCGTCGGAGCGATGGGATCGATCCCGATCCAATATGGATCGGGAGGGGGGAAGTGGCGACGTGGGGGGAGTGGGCGACGGAGGAGGGGTTAGGGTTTCGGGGGGTTATGGAGAGGGAGTGGGGGAAGCTGGGCCGGGTGTAGTGGCCGACTGGGCCGGCCAGTTGGGTCGGTTGGCCCGGAGTCTTTTTTATCCCTTTTTATTTTTTTTCTTCATTTCCTTTTCTGTTTTGTTTCACTTTAAATATTTAGGCCTTTTATTTTCTTATAAAAGCATGGTTCCCTAACCATAAATACCTAGGCATTTATTTGCACACTCCAAACATTTTAGTTTAATATTTTGAAAACTTTTGATGTTTGACAAAAACTCAAAGTTGAATTTGAATCGTTTGAACTAACGCGGGATTAGGAACAGTAACAGGGGTGACGTGGCATCGTTAACGTGGGATTACTGTAGCATGATTATCTGGGCGTTACAAATCTCCTCCACTGCAGGAAATCTCGTCCTGAGATTTAAGAGGGGGGTAAGGGGGAAAGGGATTTGGTTACGAAATTCTAACGAGTCTTCTCGGTCTTAGTTGCTCTTCTCGAAGTGATCGATCCATTACATTGATGTCTTCATCCCTTTTGCATCATGATGAAGTTGCCGACTTTCCTTCAGGATCTTCACCGTACTTACAAAGGAATAAGAGTGGAGACTTTATAAGGACGGAGTCCAACAAGATTGGGCATCAGAAGGTTAACTCAGGGGAAGAAGCATAAGTATCTCCCGAATTGAACTTTTAGAAGATATCGAGAGCAAAGTAAGAAGGTACCATGAGTCATTTCAGACGGATAGGCAATCGTTAAATGCCTAGTCTGAAGGTGAAAGGGTTTTCAGGGCAACATGAATAAGTACTGCATCTGATACCAGTATAAATCACTAGGAAGGTGGCCCGTGAATTACATACGAGCCCATGCGCGAGGAATAACTCCGGAAACCAGGGGTGTACACGAGAGTCAGGTCTCGATCCTGTGGAACTTGTGGATTATGGGCCCACCATGTGGGTTAAAGTAGGAAGGGTGGTGACATCCTGCACGGTCATGATAGCAAGGCATGTTAGAGGGTAGCCTGTCAGTTATATGTCAGCAACAATGTCGGTACCAAGGGCGAGGGACGAAGAGAACCATTTTCCTGCTCGTTGAAACGAGGCGGACCAATAGGCAAAGTTCTCGTCCATCGGTGGTTACCGGAATGTCATCAACAATAGTAACAGGGTCTTGCTGACAGAATTGTACACCGAGGTGTTTACATAAGCAGGAGAATATTTCTGCTTGAATCATATAGATCACAAGAAAGGTTAGACCAAACAATGGAAAGGAAAATGTGATTATCAGATTAAACAGAACAATGGAAAGGAAAAATGTGTTTAAACACATATTTCAGGGGTATATCCTTCCCAAGGACAAGCAGAGCATGATATCCGTGACAAGATATAATGTAGAAAACCCTTTAGGAAAGGGGGGAGAAATTTCATGACATTACCCATACAACGGTGTTTGGATAATTTGATAAAGAAAATTTAGCATTGTGCTTCAAATGTTCTTGTTGAAATCGGAGTACCACATACATGCTTCGAGATAGCATTGACATGGTCTTCAGGCAAAGGTCAGACTATGGATACACAAGGGATCCATCAGGAACAACTCATAGAATAAGTCTGTAGCGACCCGACCTCAGACGGTCAAGCCTCTGTGTTACTGAGTTTTGTTTTGCATAAAAGCTGGTTTTATTTTCCCTACATCAAAGGAATAAAATGAAGCCTGTACTATGGAGTTTTTTTCTGTCATGACATGGTTCCGCCAACCGATGTCTCATAGCCCAAAATCATCATAAGTTGCCCACAATTAAGTTATCAATCCGGTGTTGAGAGTTCGAGATAGATCCAAGTCCAGATGCTCAAATTGTCCGTGACAGGGGACACGGCTAATCGATTAGGTTTAAACCCTCTGCAGAGGTTTGTACACTTTACCCGCAAGATTGATCCCTCTCTTTACGTTCTCGCACTTGAGTGTTTGAGAACAAGATGACCAAACATGGTCTTCCAAAGAGTTCCTCGACCCTTTGTCCGGTACCCATCCAATCCTACCGTAGTTCTACATCTGCTAGCACCGCCCCAGCCAGAGTCACAACTAAGGTCAACCAAGCGAGCCCATAATGACTTGCGGTTGCAGGTAAGCTTCGGGCATGAAGTATTCTTCCGTCTCTTTGAGTGCAGGTGAAGCTTTCATGAGATGTCATGGCGCTTCTCCATGCATCCCGCCAACCACTGGTTTCTCGGGGCTGCCCGTCAACCGTACTTCACCCATGGTGTGTATTGAAATCCTGTCTCGAGTCTTGAAGTCTTGAGGTCTTGAAGATGCAGTCCTTGCAGATTCCATCATGGAGTTATCGTCATTGGCGTAGATCCTCCATTCTCACACCACTCCGTGCACTCATACCAAACCCGTCTACTATAGCGTAGCATTAAAAGAAATAACGTCCGGGCTTGGTAACAGGGTGATGGGTTCCTACCTCATGCATACTACTCAACTACAAGGATTCAATAACACTCTTGAGGGGTGGTTGCAATGGTGCCACTAAATGCGATAAAACATAGGTAAGAAGAGCATGGTCAAAGTGAACTTGCACGGTTGATGATCTTGAAAGAACTAGGGTTTCGTGGTAGCAATCTTAGCACTCAGGAAATTCTACCGAGGCAAACAATAACTATAATAAGCTCATAGCAATAGGATCACAAAACACAACATAACAAAAGTAACATACCACAACAAAACAATCAAAACCAAATCCAAAAAGAAAACTCAAAGAAACCAATTCAAAGTTTTCCTACTCCAAACAATAGCAAAATAGTTTTTATATAACAAAAATTTCTTAATATAACCTAATCATGGTTTAAGTTAACTTAACAGAGAAGGTTTCACTAAGCAACTAGGAGCAAAAGAATTAATTAAATAGCTATTATGAAACTCATTTTAGGCCTAATCCAATTTCCATTAAGAAAATTAATTTAAAACTTCTATTAATTATAAATAAAAGTTCATCTACTAGCATGACAGAAACTAACCTAGAATAACTAATCACAAGTTAAAAATAAATTAATTTACTAATTAATTAAATAGGAAAACAGGAACTAGTTAATTAATTAGGATTAATAGGATTCTGTCTAAAATTAATTATTTATTAATCCTAAAATACCCAAGTTAATTTCTAGGGTTTGGCAATGTCAAAATAAAGTGGTGGCAAAAGAATCATGCAAAAATAATTTTTCTAACTAAAATTATAGCAGATTTACTATTCTGACTAAAACAATATTAAAGCATTTTTAATTATTTTTAACATAGCTATATATATATTTTTCAGAAACTACATAAAATTAGCAATCCAATAAAAAAGAATCACTCAAAAATATTAAACAGAATAAAAGATATGAATTTTGAAAGCAGAAACTATTCGCTAAAACAGAAAATCAAAATAAAAGAAAAAGGCCTAATGGGCCTATATCGTGTACTCGAGCGTAATTTAGTCTAAATGGGCCTCGGGTTAAAACTAAAAGCAGGCGGCTAATTGACTAAAACCTAATAAATAAACCGACGAACGGCCGGTTCTTTTAATAAATCATACCCCTTGAGGGGTTCTAATCGTGGCCGTCTAAGATGGATCGGACGGGAAGGATGATTCGGTGTCTTCGAGTCCGGCGCGGCGGCGGTGGCGGAATCGT
Source organism: Aegilops longissima (assembly GCA_021605205.1). Classification (NCBI taxonomy): domain Eukaryota; kingdom Viridiplantae; phylum Streptophyta; class Magnoliopsida; order Poales; family Poaceae; genus Aegilops; species Aegilops longissima. Next base: position 209,767,291 of record CM038677.1, on the reverse strand, counting down.
CGGGGCTTGGCGTCGGGAGCTCGGCGAGTCGCCGTCTTGGTCTGGGGAGGCAGTGGGGAGTTCGGTGGGGTCGGGGTGTTCGGGAGGACCCAGGCGTCGATGGCGGCGACAATGGCGGCAGTGCGGGCTTGGCTCCAGCGAGCACGAAGGGAGGAGAGGAGGTCCGCGAGGCGAGAAGGGGGGGTGCGGGGAGGGGCTTTATAGGGCGGGGCCTCGTCGGGAAGGAAGGGATCGGGGCGATCGGGATCCGGATCTTCGGGATCCGCGATCTCCGGCGAGTAGGCGTGGCGTGGGCGGGGAAGAAGAGGCGGGGCACGAGGCGTGAGAGAGAGAGAGGCGAGGGGGCGGTCGACCGATGCCATGAGTTTCATGAAGCAGGCGAGGTGAGGAGGCTGGCTGGCTGGCCAGGCTGGTTGATTAGGCTGGCTGCTCATTTGGGCTCAGTCTTGAGGCTGGGGGAGGGGGGTGGCTGGCTGGGCACAGGTGCTTTGGTGGCGCCCGAGGGGGGTTTTTCTTTATTTTTTAATTAAAACAAAAACAAAATAAAACCTAAACTATAAATATTTTATATAGGGTATATATATACCAAAATGATCGAGGGAATATTCCCTTTCATTTGAACATTTTTCCAAAGGCAAAATCAAACTTTATGAAAATCCATTTTTTTCAAATTCAAATAAATTTCAGATTTGAATCCAAATCTTTTGGCATTGTTTCCTCTGATATTTTTGGAGTGTCATGTTTGCTCCTCTCATACTTTTGATCAAGTATTTATCGGGCTTAGTTTTTGAAATGTTTCCCACATGCCAAAGTTTGAAATTCAAATTCAAAACTAAAAATTTGAAAGAGGGTTTCAAAGCACTTTCAAATGATTTTCAACTTGATTCATTATAACTTCCAACTCCTATTTCATATAATTGAAGAAGTCATTTTATCTTCCCTCATGAAAATCATTGAGTTGCATAAAGCTTTGGATTTGAAAACTTCCCAAATGAAATTCAATTCTTTTCCAAAACCCTAGTCATTTCAAAATGGAAGAAGTCATGTCATCTTCACTTCTAGGTTTTGGTGTTGCAATGAGCTTGAGTTCAATTGGGATCCAAAATGCAAGATGGAAAGTTTGGGAAAGTCATTTCATTCCTCTCATTCAACTTTCAAAAGTTTCAAATTTCAATCTGTTTCACTCAATCCATCAAACCAAAAATCAGACAATCAAGCATAGTTATTTATTTAATATAACATTCCAAAATTTAGAATTTTGGGATGTTACAAACCTACACTTAAAATGAATCTAGTCCTCGAGATTGAAGAAACTAACAAGAAAAGGTTTCTAGCAAATGTTACAGTCGGAAAGGTCGGTGGGCTACCACACTTAAAATCAAGGTTATAGTTCAATAAACTCCGATACTTCCTCCGGAGTCTTGACAATGTATGTATCTTCACATATCTTACAATAACTCCTTCATTAACGCTCTTACATTAGGGCGTAAAATTTTCCTCGAAACCTTGGGTCGGTTCTTCAAAGTTGTGGTTCGTCCGAGACTGGATCTTCTTAGCTGATAGGTCCGTGTCCATTCTAGACAACTATCGGAACACTCATGGTGGTCTACAATTTATGGTTTTCTCCTGCAGAAAGCGGTGCAGGTTGAACCTCATCGTATAAGCTACGTTTGGCAACAGCTGCCATGTACATGGGTTTATCATCCTACCACTCTAAGGCTTAAGCAAGGCTTCAACGAGCGTCGTCACTTTACTATGGGTAAGTCTCTCAGATTTACCATTCCAAATAGCAGGAGCGAAAGATACGAGTAAGTCGGTATGGTGATCAATCCATTCCGCACCCAGATCATTGCCCTGTATAAGGCTTAGCGTATCTCGTATTCTAACACTCGGTCATTCTCACAGGCATTGCAGAATTTCTCTTGTCCACGAACTGGGTTCGAGTAAATCCATGGGTTCTGCAAGCTAAACAAAACATCTATCGTTTACTTCACCACTCTTAGGTTTTGCGTAACCTACGAAACGTATGCTGATTGGATCACTGATTCTTCCAAATATACTCCTTTATCAAGGTTACATCTGTTCCTTATCAAAATCCTGGGCCTGTGGGTTATGGCCCACTTCAACACTAGTGCAGCTTTAACTCATCCTTGGAGTTACTCTCTTGTTACACCTCCTTAAATCCAGTAGTACTCTGTTTCTTCGTACCATCATATCAAAACAAAACTCCAACTTATTTTGTCCAACTTCCTTCTATGGTCGTCATGAATAACACGTTTCTTTCTTCATTGATCCTGTGGCTTTACAGAGTACTATGACCACAAGAATGCACAAGTTTATCCATAAAATCTCATTAGTCTCATATCAATCTTTCATTACATCCTTAATCATTTTCGTGAATCCAAATTCCAAAAGTATATTACAAATGCTGCCACCCACATGATTTGGTATGGTGGACATTACTTCAACTTTATTCATTTATCCTCCTCGAGGATTCTTGATCCTTTGGAATTGTGCGACATGGGTCTTGAATTCTTCAATCTTACGGTTCATTGTGGTGGCCTTGAGCTTCACCTCCATCATCTCCGTATGCACTTCACTTAGGTATTCACGAGGTACGGAGTCTTGCTTCAAGTATTTCTCGATCGGCGTATGGCTTCCATGGCTGCTTCACGAACAGCATCGAAGAAAGTTGCTTGTGGCACACGTGAAATGAAGAATCTGCCCCATCATTCTTGGGCAAACTCCTTTCAAATGGTGGAGGTGTACCTCCACATACCAAAGTTCCACTCCCTTATGCATGAAGGGTAGCCTTTGTAGACCTGCATCTCCTTCAAGGTGAATATGCTTCATCATGTCCTTCAGGATCTTGGGTAATCATGATCACTTCGTCGAGGTCATGATGGTTTCGGACCTTTAAGGAAAGACTTCGTAAGGGTCGTCATCTGCAGTTTGTGAAACAGAAATGGTGCTCAGAGTAAGGTACTTATCTTCTGGGGCACACATTCATATCAAAACTTCAAACTCAATTTCCAATATCCAATTTATGCATCACAACTCCTTAAGATTTTCAGCATGTGACATTACAACTTTATTGAGTCATGAGCTATTACAATCTCAGGGTAATCTATTACATAACTCAACTCATTGAGCTCATGAAAATGAAATTGCTTTCTACTACTCTTGTTTCCAATATCAAAATTCCAACTACTCAACTACAGCTTTCATCTTGTTGGGACATTTAGTAGCATAATGTCCTGCTTCCTTGCAGCGAAAACAAATGACTTTCGATAAGTCTTTGGGCTTCTTGGAGATGGTGCTGCTGCTTGAGTTCCTTGCTTCCTTCGGGACATTGATTGGCATAATGCCCGATGTCCTTACATTCAAAACAGGTGATATGACTCTTGTCCCTATTTGCAGAAATTGGGTTGTTCTGAGGGTGTCTTTGTTTTCTCTTCCTGGGTTTCCTCGTTCTGATCAATCCTTCTATTCCCTGTGGGTCAAACTCTATTGTTTCTGTCGGGAAGTATCCAGGATACTCTTTTCTTTCCTTGGTGCAATACTGTGAAAAATGTCCTTCTTCTCCACATGAATAGCAGGCATTGGAGTAAAATCTGTTGAGACCTTCTCCATCCAGGTCTTCAACACTTTCATTCATTCTGGTTCTTCTAGGTCTTCCTTGAGGGCTTCGTTCATTCCATCTTCACCTTGAATAGTTCGTTGCACCGTGGAGTAAATGTGACCTTTGCACGGGTAGTGGGTGGTTCCTTCACACAGGAAGCAAGTCACACGACTAGTTGGGCATTCCTCATTTGGGTGTTTCTCCTCACAATGAGGGCATCCATCCTTGTGTTCCTCCCAGGTGTGTCCTATTTCTCCGCAAATCCTGCGAGCACAAGGTTTAATTCCTGGTGTATCATGGTGCTTCCGGATAAGGCGTGATCTCAACAGGTCTTCTTGAAATCCTCCCAAGTTCTTCCTCCATTAAATCCTGTATGGCTTGATGCATTTTCCACCAGGTTGCAGCACTTTACGTAAAATCTTGAAGAGCGTATTGGACCTCATACTTCCTTGAAACCAAATTGTTCCCAGTGACTCTCCATGTTCGCATCCATAGCTCTCGCCTCCGGTGAGTCTTGATCGAGAATATCAGTCCAACTTCATTCATCATCTATGGGGTTCAAGGGTTTTAGGGTGAGGTGAGAGAGATGGGGGGATATACACACAATACAACCAATAGTTTTGAAGAAACAAGTTTTTATTTTGGGGCTGTCGGAAAACATCAAACAAATGACAGCTCACAAAATCATCGCATCTAACGAGGTGTATAGCAGGGTTTGGTCTTCTAAAGGTCAAATAATTCTTGAGATCCTTCAAGTCTTGAGTCTTCAACTGTTGTAGATTCTAATGGAGAAATCCTCTTTACTCTGAAGGGTCATCGGTTCTCGATATCAAATCCTTCTTGGGCGTCTTGATTGATCCTCGGGTGATCAAAGGATAAGGGTATATTCTAACTATTTGAGGTCTATCGATAAAATCAGAAAAGACGCGAAGTAAAGGATCCTTTTGAAAATAAAGTTTTAGAGATTTCTGTCCTAGGGGCTTTCCGGTTTCTAGGGTCACGTCCTCTGATCAACATGTGCTCTGATACCATCTCTGTAGCGACCCGACCTCAGACGGTCAAGCCTCTGTGTTACTGAGTTTTGTTTTGCATAAAAGCTGGTTTTATTTTCCCTACATCAAAGGAATAAAATGAAGCCTGTACTATGGAGTTTTTTTCTGTCATGACATGGTTCCGCCAACCGATGTCTCATAGCCCAAAATCATCATAAGTTGCCCACAATTAAGTTATCAATCCGGTGTTGAGAGTTCCGAGATAGATCCAAGTCGGATGCTCAAATTGTCCGTAGCAATCGGGACACGGCTAATCGATTAGGTTTAAACCCTCTGCAGAGGTTTGTACACTTTACCCGCAAGATTCGATCCCTCTCTTTACGTTCTCGCACTTGAGTGTTTGAGAACAAGATGACCAAACATGGTCTTCCAAAGAGTTCCTCGACCCCGTGTCGGTACCCATCAATCCTACCGTAGTTCTACATCTGCTAGCACCGCCCCAGCCAGAGTCACAACTAAGGTCAACCAAGCGAGCCCATAATGACTTGCGGTTGCAGGTAAGCTTAGGGCATGAAGTATTCTTCCGTCTCTTTGAGTCTGGGTGAAGCTTTCGCGAGATGTCATGGCGCTTCTCCATGCATCCCGCCAACCTTTGGTTTCTCGGGGCTGCCGTCAACAAATCCTTCACCCATGAGTGTGTATTGAAATCTGTCTCGAGTCTTGAAGTCTTGAGGTCTTGAAGATGCAGTCCTTGCAGATTCCATCATGGAGTTATCGTCATTGGCGTAGATCCTCCATTCTCACACCACTCCGTGCACTCATACCAAACCCGTCTACTATAGCGTAGCATTAAAAGAAATAACGTCCGGGCTTGGTAACAGGTGATGGGTTCCTACCTCATGCATACTACTCAACTACAAGGATTCAATAACACTCTGAGGGGTGGTTGCAATGGTGCCACTAAATGCAATAAAACATAGGTAAGAAGAGCATGGTCAAAGTGAACTTGCACGGTTGATGATCTTGAAAGAACTAGGGTTTCGTGGTAGCAATCTTAGCACTCAGGAAATTCTACCGAGGCAAACAATAACTATAATAAGCTCATAGCAATAGGATCACAAAACACAACATAACAAAAGTAACATACCACAACAAAACAATCAAAACCAAATCCAAAAGAAAACTCAAAGAAACCAATTCAAAGTTTTCCTACTCCAAACAATAGCAAAATAGTTTTTATATAACAAAAATTTCTTAATATAACCTAATCATGGTTTTAAGTTAACTTAACAGAGAAGGTTTCACTAAGCAACTAGGAGCAAAAGAATTAATTAAATAGCTATTATGAAACTCATTTTAGGCCTAATCCAATTTCCATTAAGAAAATTAATTTAAAACTTCTATTAATTATAAATAAAAGTTCATCTACTAGCATGACAGAAACTAACCTAGAATAACTAATCACAAGTTAAAAATAAATTAATTTACTAATTAATTAAATAGGAAAACAGGAACTAGTTAATTAATTAGGATTAATAGGATTCTGTCTAAAATTAATTATTTATTAATCCTAAAATACCCAAGTTAATTTCTAGGGTTTGGCAATGTCAAAATAAAGTGGTGGCAAAAGAATCATGCAAAAATAATTTTTCTAACTAAAATTATAGCAGATTTACTATTCTGACTAAAACAATATTAAAGCATTTTTAATTATTTTAACATAGCTATATATATATTTTTCAGAAACTACATAAAATTAGCAATCCAATAAAAAAGAATCACTCAAAAATATTAAACAGAATAAAAGATATGAATTTTGAAAACAGAAACTATTACGCTAAAACAGAAAATCAAAATAAAAGAAAAAGGCCTAATGGGCCTATCTTGTACTCGAGCGTAATTTAATCTAAATGGGCCTCGGGTTAAAACTAAAAGCAGGCGGCTAATTGACTAAAACCTAATAAATAAACCGGACGAACCGGCGGTTCTTTTAATAAATCATACCCCTTGAGGGTTCTAATCGTGGCCGTCTAAGATGGATCGGACGGGAAGGATGATTCGGTGTCTCATCGGAGTCCGGCGCCGTGCAAGCGGAATCGTCGGGGCTTGGCGTCGGGGAGCTCGGTGAGTCGCCGTCTTGGTCTGGGAGGAGGTGGGGAGTTCGGTGGGGTCGGGGTGTTCGGGGAGGACAGGCGTCGATCGATGGCGACAATGGCGGCGGCAAGGGCTTCGGCTCCGGCGAGCACCTGAGGGAGAGGAGGTCCGCGAGGGGCGAGAGAAGCGGGGGGGGGGGCTTTATAGGCGGGGCCTCGTCGGGAAGGAAGGGATCGGGGCGATCGGGATCCGGATCTTCGGGATCCGCGATCTCCAGCGAGTAGGCGTGGCGTGGGGGGGGAAGAAGAGGCGGGGCCACGAGGCAGTGAGAGAGAGAGAGAGGCGAGGCGGTCGGCCGATGCCAACGAGTTTAATGGCGAGGTGAGGGGAGCTGGGCTGGCTCGGTGTGGCTGGGCTGGCAGATTAGGCGGCTCATTTGGGCTGGTCTTGAGGCTCTTGGGGAGGGCTGGCTGGGCTGGGCTGGGTGGCTGGCTGGCGCCCAGGGGGTTTTTCTTTATTTTTTAATTAAAACAAAACAAAATAAAACCTAAACTATAAATATTTTATATAGGGTATATATATACCAAAATGATCAGGGAATATTCCTTTCATTTGAACATTTTCCAAAGGCAAAATCAAACTTTATGAAAATCCATTTTTTTCAAATTCAAATAAATTTCAGATTTGAATCCAAATCTTTTGGCATTGTTTCCTCTGATATTTTTGGAGTGTCATGTTTGCTCCTCTCATACTTTTGATCAAGTATTTATCGGGCTTAGTTTTTGAAATGTTTCCCACATGCCAAAGTTTGAAATTCAAATTCAAAACTAAAAATTTGAAAGAGGGTTTCAAAGCACTTTCAAATGATTTTCAACTTGATTCATTATAACTTCCAACTCCTATTTCATATAATTGAAGAAGTCATTTTATCTTCCCTCATGAAAATCATTGAGTTGCATAAAGCTTTGGATTTGAAAACTTCCCAAATGAAATTCAATTCTTTTTCCAAAACCCTAGTCATTTCAAAATGGAAGAAGTCATGTCATCTTCACTTCTAGGTTTTTGGTGTTGCAATGAGCTTGAGTTCAATTGGGATCCAAAAATGCAAGATGGAAAGTTTGGGAAAGTCATTTCATTCCCTCTCATTCAACTTTCAAAAGTTTCAAATTTCAATCTGTTTCACTCAATCCATCAAACCAAAAATCAGACAATCAAGCATAGTTATTTATTTAATATAACATTCCAAAATTTAGAATTTTGGGATGTTACAAAGTCTTACAATTTTCTCATGGAAGAATGGATAACCTTGCTAAGAGGAAACTATAACAATAAGTCTTCCGGCCAGGTGTGCTAGGCATGTCATCATCTTACTGGGTCATATAAAGACCAATGTTATAACTCTTGGAAATATGTTCCAACCATCATATCTGACCAAGATTCAGATCTGATTGGTGTCGGGATACCTCAGGCTCAGGATTCCTGAGAGGAAGAGGTGCAACACAATTGACGAGATGACATTATATGATTCTCAGGAAATTAACTATGGAAGCGAGTTCCGAACAAGGGTTCATCTTTAAGCCAAGGAGAGGATGAGGAGGTGGCTGATGGACTCAGCGACATATCATCGAGATTTCCAAAAAGATGGATTTCCACAATTATGTGAATAAGGAGATAACATTTGTCATATCAAATGATATAATGATGTATGCTCGAGGAAAAAAATACACACTTAAACATTGGTTGAAAGTTGCACCCGAAATATGGGCTTAGGGTGCATGATCAAGTTAGAATGGTGATCCAATAACCAATAGTCTAAGAATGAACGATTGACCATTAACTTGAAAGCAATAGGGTCGCTAGAAGTTTTGAATTCACACATCATAGTTCAATTGTCGGTTTTCCGGTTAGAAATAACACGGGGACCAAGGAATGAATGGAGATGGCAGGAAGTATCACTTGTACCAAGAATGCATAAGAGGTGGTGAAATTCTCATGACATTATTGACACAAAAGATGGTAATGCTCCAAGGTAAAGAAGAACAATTGCTGGAGAGCATGGATCTCAAGGTATAACACGAAACACTAACAAGTTTGTGTTGAATGAAAGGCAATAAAGTGGTCGATGATGACACAAATCATCGAGGGCAAGGATGGTATTTCTCATCATGAATTCAATTGATACCCTAGAAGAGCTTAGAATGCTGATGATGATCATGACACATTTGTCAAGAGATTTCATGAAGATGTAATCAATCAGCGATGACATCAAGCCAAAGGAATGATGAAGCAAAATGTTATTGGAACCATGGGTACGACACAAGCTCGAAATCAAGTTTGTTGTTCAAGGAGAAATGATATGACGAGGAAGATCAACATAAGATTAGCGCATCGTCGAAAGTTGTGCTCTGGGAATAAGGACCAGGTAGCACACAGTTGAAAAGTTGCACGATATTGATATAGTTGATCAGGCTAGGAATGACTTGAAGGATTATTAAACTCATAAGCAACGAAGATTACTTAGAGTTATCGAACCAGTGTGCAGAATCGGTTCACTTACCGGTGTTCTTGAGCGACTAACAACTTAGAACCCATGAAAAATTGGAATAAGTGAGAAATAATAGCTGATGAAGACTCATAAGATGCAACACAGTTCTTAGATATTCTCGAGATACCAGAGGGTAATACTCGACGGTAGATCAAGGTAGAGGTTGGACTGGTGTATTTACTTGCAAAAGACAAGTGCTTTAACTTGTCCGAGAAATGGGATCAAAGAGAAAATATGGTCGGAACCACGATTGCATATGATCAATTCACAGATACCAGATGATATTATATAAACGAAATAGTTATTATTACAAGAAGCTTCTATGGTAGGATCTACATCGTGTCCATGGGCATGAACACAAAGTTCAAGGTCGACTCCCACTTCTTCAATGTATAACCTTCCATTCACCTCTCACTTTCGAAGAAGTTGTAGTGTTGAAATTTTATCTAGCAAAATACCAGAAGAGTATGACTCGTGAAAAATTTTGAGTTCACACATATTAACGAAGGCATAGGCTCAACCCGTCAGGGTATCGTGGAAACATATACCAAAAGCTTCAATAGTACATACCACTGGCTCAAAAACAGTGCATGGTTGAGAAAACAGAGGATACAATTTACCAAAGGCTTTATATATCCGTGGAAAGGCTCACAAGGTTATTTGAATATGAAGGACACTGTCGGATAATAATCCAACAAGAGGTCTGGTGGTCTACAACGGAGCTGATGTGAGTATCGGTACTCTATCAAAGTAAGAAGGAATGCAAGTGCATCAGATTATAGAAACAACTGACTAACTCAAAGGATTTAAATGCAAAGGAATTATGAATTCAAAGAAAAGGTATCAGAAGCAATGCTCTGATTAGGGATGGATAAGTTGAATAGCATTAGGGGTACAATCGATGGCAATTTGATTGGTCGAGATCCAGCTCATGTCTGGAATGACGTCTGAATTGGAAGGATAAATTCCAGGGAACACCTGATGACTGTGTGCATTCACACACAAGTTGTATCAAAAGGATCAGAATGACAATCACAAAGGTTTTTAAAGTAAATTGCTAGACCAAAGGAATTAACCAGAAAGCAAGTATGCAAGAATTCCCAGAACAACAGGTTGTTGAGGATTTTCGAAAGATCAAATAGTATTTCAAAGTCTTTTGCGGAACACAAGAACAACTGGGAATGAGTGGATACTCGATAAGTGCAAGGAATTATCTGTATGGTTATTTCTGCAGCAAGAAACTACAAGGCAGTGGTACAAGGGATTCTTAAGAGTCGGAGAGCAATTCGATGCATCTTGTAATAACAAGAGAAACTCAGAGTAATTGTATGAACAACAAGTGTATGTCGTTATCCATATGGATACATCGGTAATAGGGAATTGAAAAGGCAGAGGGCACAAGGGTCTCGAGAATGATCAAAGAGTATCTTCAAAATCTTATGGTGCAGTAGGCAATCATCTGGAGTCAGGGGCCCTCCGGGAGAAAGTATTTTCGAGAACCTAAAGTTAGTCTTTTGTAACATCCCAAATTTTCAATTTGGAATGTTATCCATAGGTCATTCATCCATATCATATTTTATTGCATTTCGTTTTGCGATCCTCGAAATTCTAAGCAACTAAAGGACCCTCGGAGAGAGTTGGGGATTTCACCGTTTTCATATTTGAATTTTATCAAATATTGAAACAAGGGTCATTTGTTTTAATTATTTTTCTCTCCGAAAATATTTCATATCAAAATATATGAGAAGGGATAATATGACTTCCCCAAAATAATGAAATATTGGAGGAAAAATATTTAAAAACAAATAAACATTTTATTTGGTTTTTATTGCAATTTTATTTGAATTAGGAAAAATACGCGTTTTTCAAAATTGCATGTTAGGCCCAAATAAATGTTCACCATGTCCAGCATATTTTTAGAGGACGGGGAAAATTTATTTCTGAATTTTTGGAGTCCGTTTAGTATTTCTTTTCTTAGTTTTTCTGTGCGAAATTATTTCAAAAAAAGTGAACCGACTTACCGGGCCGTGTCCGACCTGGACACTGCGCCCGGGCGGCTTTTTAAGCAGAGGCCCACGACCTCGAGGCCCAAGCCGCCGCACCCACACCCCGCGCCCTAACCCTAGCCGCCGCCCGGCCTTGGCCAGGCCTTGCGCCATTGCCATTACCGCCCGCCCATGCCGGATCCCACCGAGAGCCATTGTTGACCGGTCGGTTTCTTCGGTTAACCACAGTTTTTTACTTTTTCGGTTTAGTTCATTAGATCAGTTTTTTCCGTCGGTTTATTTATTTTGCGTCCGTTCGTTCGTTTAAACGAACGTCGTTCACCCGTTAGTCACAGACAGTGAACGTTCGTTTGTTAGCCTGTTCGTCATTTTTTCCTTTTCAGGGTTTTTCGCGATTATTTCCGATCTTGATTTCTGACCCGATTTTCGTTTTAGTTTATCTTTTCGCTCGTTTATCGGAATCAGGCGATTCAAGCGCCTAGATCTTTGTATCGAAGCCCTCTTTCTGTTTAACCAACTTGAACAATATTTTAGTACTGTAAAATTTGACTTTAGTCCAGATTAGTAATCGGATCTTGTTTCTTTTGCAGTTTGAGTTTCGTTGCTCCGTTTGTTTTGGTTCTTTTTGCAAACCGGAGTTCTTAAGTTGAACTTTCTAGTTAGATCTTCTTATTTGAGTTTTACCTGTGCATCTTTGCTTGATTGCTTATGTATGTTATTGTTTGTTTGTGATAGAATTCTCGGAGTGCGAAGCGTGCTACTACGAGTCACTAGGTTTTGCGGATCGTCAGCAAGTCAAGTAACACATTGATCATACTCTTTTCATACCCAGTTTTTATGCATTAGTTACAACCCTCACACATTGCATGAGTAGGATCTCTTAACATGTGGGTATTGGGAAGTAGATAATGAGGTAGAACCTATTACCTGTTTTATTATCAAACCCCGGGAGTTCCTTCTACGTTATGCTTATATTGCCATGCTATGCTCGTAGACGTGGATTAGGTTTGAGTGTATCCATGACAGATGTGAGTTGTTAATTAATGGTTCAACTTAAGGTGGCAACTTTAATACACATCTGGGTGGATTGCTTGTTTGGGCACCTGGGGAACCCAGTGTTGTCCTAGGAGATCCCGGGGATATACCGTGTGATCCTCCTATGGTCCGCCACCCAGGCTCAAAGGGATCGTAAGATATTTCATGCTAGAAACTTCCGTGTGCAGCCACAAGCAATTACGGCCTCTGGCATAGTTGGGTATGTTGTGTGACCTCTTTCAGTGGTGGGCTAGCAGATGTAGAGGGAAAGTAGGTGTAACCGTCCACCCGGAGTAAAGAGTTAACGCTTCTGAAAGACTGTGTCTCGGTCATCCGTTTCTCAAACACCATGTAGTGGGAGAAATCCATCGGAGGCGATTGAGTCTTGTGGGGAAAAGTGCGCAAACCTCTGCAGAGTGTATAAACTAATGATGGTTAGCCGTGTCCCCGGTTATGGACATCTTGAGTATCTAGTACTTGGATTATCCTATTGTATCTCATCACTCTAATTTAATTTGTTGGGTTAATAATTATTTTTAATTGGGATTGAGTTGGAGGTACCTTCTCAATGATGTTTCAACTACCATGATACTTAAATAAAATTTATTCCTTTGATGTAGGAAAAAATTGGCTGTATTCTTTCTTTATTTTTTTATTTTTAGTGTATTTATGCGCCATCGTACAAATATTGGTACAATACCAGTTATGAGGTTTACATCATTATGTCCATAACAGTGTGTCAAATGAAGGTGGATTAGGTTCAAGTGGAGGCAATATGTGGTGCATGTCAAAAGTATACTACTAATCCAAACTTGATCTAGTTTGGACTAGTAGTACTTTCGATGTGCACCCATGTTGCCTCCACTTGAATCTAATCCATGAAGACAAACTATTTAATAATCATCATAGTCATTACCACCAACAATATTTATTTAATCACCACTAACACTAGCTAATAATAATCATCATAGTCATTACCATAACACTAGCTATTTTATCATCATAGTAATAGTGTAGCACATCATCATCCTCAAACTCATTTCTAGCTAATCACTCCTGCTGCTCTCTCTTAGGTAAAATAACATAGAACATGTGTAGCTCTCCTCCTTGATCAAGTTGGATCATGCAGATGAACCTATCTCCTAATCGTGGGTAGCGCATCTATTTGTTGCCCACTAGTACTTCTCTGCGCTCCCCCATCACATATTTGGTCCAGTCTTGCACTATTAAGCATCTGTCGTTGATCTTGAATGCACTAAACTAATCTGTAGGATATCTTGGCCGTAAGCTAATAATACTCATGGTACCTTTAGTCTCGATCCCATAAGGCAGAACATTCATCGGGAGTCCCTGTTGAAGAACATCGTATGGTAACATACCTAGCAATGAAGTTTAGCTTCAAAAATAATGTATGGAAAAGATGCACTGAGGACAAATAGTAAAAATCTTACCATCCTTCCTAAATATATGTGACCATAGTTCATTACGAACACTATTGGCCGCAGTTTTCAGTACTAACATTTCTAAATGCAGGAAGAAAATTTGTCTTGACAGTATCAAGATCCGCAAGCCATGAAACATAATGACTTAGCTCCTCACAGTTGAGTTCAGCCCCGGGACAGTAGTAGGTCCTGTCTACCAAGCGCTGGACATGTTTGCTTGCACCGAAATAAAGTGACAATAAAATTAGTTGTCAACTATTTTGAATAAACAATATCAAAGACATAAATATGGTTGAGAAACTTACATAATGGTATAGCTGGAGGCATCGCACATCGACCCGGATGTCGAGATTACCTTCAATATCATCTTCCGGACGAATATCAAAGGTGATAACCATATCAGGCTCAAATGCATAAGTCTTGCATAGTGCTCGCCATGTTTTGCATCCAAAATTGGTGTAGTCATCTGAATTGTAAAATCTTGCGTGGAAAATATAACCATGCTCGGTCTTCAAGTAAACTTTCTTTACCTCCATGGTATACTGAAACCTATCTTATCCAATACAAAAACTCTTGCATGGTAGGGGATACGCTAGTAGAATAGTAAAAAAAATATAAGTTGAAGCAGATGAAGCAGATGTCATGCTTAATTACGAAAAAAAGACTTGTCGTTGTGACTTACTGTATCCACTTCGAAGTTCTCGTCTAGCTTGATGCTGAAGCGCCTATCGTCATCTAGGAAGATTTAAATCGACAGAGCGCTTCGTCTTAGCAGTATTTGCAAATACCGAAATCCTTTTCATCGTCAGACATTTCCTATGTTCATAGTTAAAACATTAATTGAAAATCGATCTAAGACAACTACCAGGATACTCAACACACAAATCCGGGGCACTCGATATTTCCTACATATTCTGGCACAAGTCATGCCAAAATTCACGGAAAATTCCGGCATGACCTTTGCTAAAATAGGACATATCGAGCGCCTGAAATTTGCCGGAACAGAAATGAATCAACACTCCGGCAAAAAATAGGCCACTCGAAGGTGTAACCTGCAAACATGACCGGCCACTTGGATATTGAGCAACACAAGATATACATTTCAAAATATCTTATATGACTCAAATTAGCATGCATTCAATAAGCAAAAGTAAATCATCTCATGCGTCCGTACATCGTCGAATATTATCATTAATACATCCTGAATAGTGTCATGCATATAACATCACTAATACAACTAAAACCCTAGCACACGACGGGTATCGGCGCGGGCGGTGGACACCCACAGAGAAGGAACCATCACGGGATCATAGCTCCAGTGAGATCCCTGGAGAACCTGCCAGGTATTGGAGAACCTGTGCTCCAACGCAAACAAGTAGCAACGGAGGTGCGCGTCCTCCTCACTGACACGGTGATGCACCACCTCCGCGGAGTCCTCGAGCCTCTGGACCGTCACTGGCCCACGCGACCGCCACCAAAGAAGGTTCGGGTCAACGACAGGTTGGCTCCTCACCAACCTGCGCCACCCGGTAGGTAGCGCCTCCCAGTACCACCCCGGCGGAGCCCAGTCCCGGACATGGCCCATCTGGTCAAGCAGGTGTCGTCCTCCACCGACTCGATGACAAGGATGCGGGATAGGCATCGTCCACGTCGATGCGGGAAAATTGCTTTAACTAAAAAAATAGCACAAAGTTCTTACTAACTAGTTCTATTAATTCAACTAGTTCTTACAAAAAATAAACTTACTATAAATAAAAATAAACTAGTACCTAGTTCTTACTAACTAATTAGTACCTAGGAACTACTGCCCTAATTACCATCTAATTTGAAGAACCTAGGGTGGAAAGTGGTAGCGGATATTCCAATTATCCAACTATAAAGTGAAATAAGTGGTCAAATTTTACTCGTTTTATGATTCATCTTAGAAATTTAATTCGTTTCCACCCTTACATGAACCCTAACTCATTTGAGCCGCATCCGCATCCGATTCGTTTCCACCCTTACATGAACCCTAACTAATTTGATGCAACTAAAATATAAAGAAACCCTAAGCAGAGGTGCGGGAGAGGAGGAGCAGGCGTGCTTACCTTGGGTGCTGCGACAAGGAGGGGGGCGGCGTCGAGGTCGGAGTCGGGGCTCGGCCACGGGCGGATGGCAGCATCGAGGTCGTCGGGTCGGCGGCGTCTGGGCGGCGTTGAGGTCGGGGGCCGGGGCGGCGTTGAATCTGGGGTCGGGGTGGTGTAGAGGGTGTGTGGAGAGCGCGCGTCGGCCGATGGGCGACGGCGGCAAGTAGAGTGAAGAGTTGGATTTGGGGAAGTGGCCGTGGGGAAGGGCGAACCCGTGGTTAAGTCGAGTAGCAAGAAGCGTGTTCAGAGAAAGCGTTGTGGCTAAGTTAGCTACAACGTTCGGGATACACGCTCTCTGCTACTCCTTCTCTTTTTCCCCTTTTTCATTTAGTTTTCTTCACATTTTATTTTTTTCCTTTCACCTTATTCTATTTCTTTCATTTTCAATTACCTTTCTATTTGCTTTCCATTTAATTTTATATCCTTTAGCGATAGCGAGTTTAGATTAAAACGCTGCTACAAAGAAAATAGCGATAGCGCTGTTCGTTATAGGTCGCTACTACTATGTGTAGCCTATCGGCTAAGCCGTGGGAATTTTAGTAATAACGTGTTTAGAACAAGACGCTCATTGCTAGAACTTTATCTGCAGCGCGGTTTGCACAGGAGCGCTACTGCTACTTAGCACCAGCGTGCTTTTTTGACCCTCGCTACTGCTAAAGTTCTGTGTATAAGGCTTTCCCTAGTAGTTTTAGGATGGCGGACTCGAGGAACAATTTTGCACAACCGGATGAAGACACCCCCTTTGGATGACACTTGAAGGAAGTCTCTAGATACCTGAGCATTGGAATACCAAGCTTCACCGAGACCTATAACGCCACATTACCAGAAGAAGAGCGTTGGATGATTCGAGTTCAAGTTCCAGTAAGGACATTCACGCCAGTTACGGAGCCCATAGAGTTTTCCTTTGATGCACCCACCTGGAGTCTGGGAAAGAGCATGGTAGCCCACATCGCCATGGGACGCATCGGTGAAGTTTACCACAAGGATCTCAAAATATACTATCTACCACATATGCGGGCGCCAAGATGAGCAATGGGAGATAGTTAGCACCAGGAAGGACAGGTCCATTGCAGCATTCATCCAGGAGTTAAACCAGCACATTCGACGCCAGGAGAACCAAATGTGCGCAGGCATGATAGATTGGGGGAAGGCGATGACAAGGATCACCGAGCTAGAAGAGGAACTCAAGTCTACACACGATGGATATGAGGAGGAAATCGCAACGCTACTGGAGAAGAACGACGACCTGATTAAGAAGATCGGAGTGTTCATGGGAGACCCTGCGCCAAGAGGAGAGGACGACGATTCCACTTGTCCGGAGAACTACATCATCATCGACGACACCGATTCCGACCCTGACGATAGTGATCATGATTATGAAGACGAAGCTGGAGCGGACATCATGGAGTCTTCCACCGATCAAAATTTCTAGTAGACCACCATGTCATAAGTAGTATTTCCCCCATGCAAATAGTATAGTCCGAGCACTATAACGATAGTTAGATCGATTGTATGCCCTTGCTTGATTGATTGAGTGATATGATTGTGTTTCTCTCATGTGCATATGGGTAGTGTTTTCTCACTAGACCAAATTTCTATTCTACTCTCTTCCCTCTAAACCCCTCAGATGCCTCTGAGACGTGACACCGGGTTTGTCTGCCCACCGGAGATCACCCAGTTGATCCAGCAGCAGAATGCCTTGATGCAGATATTAGTCCAGAACCAAGGCAACAACAACAACAACAACAATGACAACAACCCTCCTCCAGTTGACAACTTAGCCCGTTTTCTTAGGTTACAGCCACCGGTGTTTTACAGTAGCACCGAGCCGATGGTTGCGGATGACTGGCTATGCAAGATTGGAAGGGAGTTGACCACCGCAGGTTGCACAGATGCAGAGAAGGTGCGTTTTGCCACACATCAGTTGGATGTACCACCAGCCTCATGGTGGGACAATTACACAACCATTTTTCCCATAGCCAATGTCACTTGGGATCAGTTTCAGCAAGCTTTCCGCACAGCCCATGTCTTAACTGGAGCTATGAGCATGAAGAAGCGAGAGTTTCGCAACTTACGCCAGGGGAATCGTACTGTGGCTCAGTACATAGATGAGTTTAGTAAGCTATCTCGTTATGCCCCTGATGATGTGGCCACATATGCTGCAAAGCAGGAGAAGTTTATGGAAGGGCTAAATGATGAGATGAGCATGCGATTGATGGTGGCAACATTCAACAACTACCAGGAGTTGGTAGACAAGGCTCTTATGATTGAAGGGAAGCAACAGCAAATTGAGAGCCGCAAGAGGAAGTATGGACAAGGAAAGTACAATTCTGGAGCTCAGCAGAAGCCTCGTTTCACCCCGAACTCGGGAGGACTTATCCATAACCATGGAGGCCACACCCACAATGGAGGAAGTCCCCATAACCACAATGGCCCCAAGAATGGGAACGGGAATGGAGCAGGCAGCAATCAGAACCGCTCTAACCCAGCCACACCCGCCAAGAAGGATCAAAGTCACATTACTTGTTTCAAGTGCGGGAAGACTGGGCACTATGCCAATGATTGTCCGGAATTGAAGAACGACAATGGCAATGGAAGCGCTGGGAAGAAGCCCAACCCTTTCAACAGGGGACAAGTGAACCACGTGAACGTAGAGGAAGTTGAGGAGCAGCCTGATGCAGTTATCGGTAAGTTTTTGGTTAAGTCCTTTACTGCAATCATTCTTTTTGACACTGGTGCATCGCATTCATACATATCAAGGGGATTCGTGGATAAGTATAAGTTTCCCACTAAGGTACTTAGGACATCTATGTTAGTAAGTTCGCCAGGAGCTGAATATATGGCAAGACAAGGATGTTTTCAGATGCCATTGACCATTGGAAGCCATGTTTTTTCCTCAGACCTGATAATTTTGGAGTCACAAGGTTTGGATGTGATACTCGGAATGGATTGGCTATCGATGTATGGAGGAAACATAGATTGCGTGAGTAAGTCGATTTTGCTCACCACCCCTGTAACACCCCCAGTGTCATGCTACAGTAATCCCCCATTAATGGTGCCATGTCATCCTGTTACTGTTGCTAATCTTCACTTGGTCCAAATCACAATTCAAATTCCAATCCAATCTAAAGTCTAAAATTCATATTTGTCAGACATGAAATATAAAATGTTCATCTTGTGGCAAATAATCCATAACAAATATTGGTGGTGAACCAACATTTTTGCAAGGTGTTTAAATGGCCTAAACCAATTAAAGAAGTGGCTAAAACAATAGGTTAAATACCTTTTTAATTTATAAAAAATTGCAAACTTTTTCTAAAGCCTCCAATCTTTTTATGGCAGAGCACATTATTTCCCTAGTAATTCTTTTGGCCAAACACACAATTTTGCTAAGTCATTTGGTGGCTAGTTTAATTGCAAAAGCCTGATGCTAAAAAAAGCAAAAAAAAGGGAAAGAAAGAGGGGTGGGAGAGCCCCTGGCCTCCCCTTGGGCCTCGGCCATCCTAGCAGGCCGTCCCACTGACCTCACCCAACCGTGTTCCACCCCCCCTGTTTAATCGACCGAGGGCGCGCCCATGTGTCGCCCGCCTTTGCAACTCGTCGTCCGCGCCTCGCCCGGTAAGACAGAGGGACAAGGCCGATGCCGCGGCCCCAGATATTTCCCCCTCGCTCGTTCCGCCTCTCCCTCTCCCTGCCAGATTCTTCCTCGCTCGCTTCGTTCCTCTTCCCCCTTGTTTCCCATCGACACCCGAGCACGGTCGCCGCCGTCCTCCGTTGTTGTTGCGGCCACCGGCGGTCCCGCGCCCGCTGACCCTGTCGGTGAGATCTGCCGGAGTCGACTCCTTCGACTAGTGGCCTGAGCTGGAGCTGGGAGGCACCAAAGCACCGGATCCCCTTCGTCCCCATCTCCGACTGGCGCCGTTCTTCACCGA
The DNA here is from genome assembly GCA_021605205.1 of Aegilops longissima. Lineage (NCBI taxonomy): Eukaryota > Viridiplantae > Streptophyta > Magnoliopsida > Poales > Poaceae > Aegilops > Aegilops longissima. The sequence continues at coordinate 209,747,497 of CM038677.1, read as the reverse complement.
CTCCGGCGACGCCCTCTGCTGCTACTAATCCTTCCACGGGCCACCTTGAGCAGGTGCAGTGAGATCCATATCTCCTCCCCTCCTTTCTGCTCCTCTACAAGCTCGGGGCGACTGGTTCCGCCATGGCCGATCCCAGCTTCGCCGACGAGCTCGTTGTCGTCGTTGTGACCGTCGACACGCTCACCCGAGCTCAAAGTTGTGCTCCTGGGGTTCCCAGGAGCCCAACGCGCAAGCGCACGCTCCCTCCCATGCCTCCTAGCACCGTCCCCAATGAGCACCCAAACGCATCGGCATGGAGCTCACCGCCGGCGAGGCTCCCGTGACCATTTGGTCACGGGCTCAAGCCCGTTGGACTCGCCGCACCACAGGGATCCTCCCCAGCCTTTCCTTTCGCTCCATAGCACGCTGCTTCGCCTTCCCCGTCACACATCCGAGCCATATAGCAGCCACGACTCAACACCGGTGGCCCTGCCGACCTCCCCTGCTTGTTCTGCCGCCACCAACCGATGTGGGGTGGAGTAACCGTTCGAACGCAGCAAGAACCGCACTAAACGGTGCCCCATAACGGTTTTCCGAGCGTCTCCGGTGAGCTTGCCGCCGTAGGAGGCCACCGGAGCAACTCCGGTGCCGTTTTCGGCGTCGTTGACGTGGCTGTCCACGTGGACCTCCCCACAGCCGCTACCACTAGGCCCCCTGGTCCCGTTGACCCAGTCAGATGCTGACTGGGCAACGCTCTGTCACCGCCTGTAGGCCCCGCGTGGGCCCCATTGACCAGCCAACTGGTCTGTTGACCGCTGACGCAGGGCTGTCGCCAGCATGACGTCATAATTCATTTTCTGATGAATTTAGTAATTAAAATCATTTCAGAAAGCTTTTAAACTTTAGAAAATCATAGAAAATAAACCATAGCTCGGATGAAAATGTTTTCTACATGAAAGTTGCTCAGAAAAATCCAACGAACCCGAATACGCCACCCACATACCCGTCAGATGCCTCTAACTATCTGAACAGGGAGCATTCCCCCTCCGGTCATGTGTTGGACACAGGTCCGGAACCGAGAAAACGTTCCCGGTTGTTTTCCCCCTTCACCTATATCGTTTAGCCATACGTTAGGTCACACTCGGCACGGCTTATTGCCACGTTATGCTTTGTGATGCTATGTTTGCTTTATATTTACTGTTTCTTCCCCCTCTTCTCTCCAGTAGACCCCGAGACCGATGCTGCCCCTGTGATCGACTACGTCGACGACGACCCTTCTTCCCTTTCAGCGGAGATTCCAGGAAAGCCCCCCCTTTGATCGTCCCGATAGCGCCCATTCCATTCTATCATGCTTGCATTAGATTTTGCTACTATTATTGTTTGCTCCTATTCTGATGCATAGCCTGCTTTTGTAACCTGCTCTTTGTTACCTACCTGCTTATCCTAAACTGCTTAGTATAGGTTGCTTAGTGCTCCATCATTGACCCCCCCACCTTGTCCTTGTTGCCCCTTCTTCATCATTGAAGACCCGATCAACGGGATCGCCTCGGCACCGCACATCACATTCCCCTTAGTTGCTCGACACTACTGGGTTACTATCGAGTGCCGAGGGTGAGACCTCTACAACACTTCTGATGTTAACCTTGTAGTGTAGCTGTTCGGTCGTGGTCATCGAGGGTGATTCCGCCTTAACCACTTCCGATACGACTCTGTCGTGCAACCCCTCAAGTGTGAACCTCGGGGGTGGTTCCTCTTACGTTCACCTTGATGATTACATCGAGTGTAATTCACCGGGGGTCATTCCTCGGGTTTTCCGCTTGATGTTTGGACACACGGTTACTATGGTTACTATGACTTTACACTGAACCATGTTACTAAAGGCGAATTCGACCCACGGGGGGTACCGGCGAGCACAATTGCGAGTGATGTGGAGTCGGGTTGACCTGGAAGGTGCCCGCGAGATAATTACGAGGCGTGGCCGGGCATTCTTAGCCCTTGCCGCAAGTCCTCGAGATGGGGCAATGGGGTCACATCTTTCGTGAGTCTCTGCTTGTTACCGCGCATTCCTAATCCACTACGATTTGGATATTTGATCCGAGAGGCCTCTGGCCTGATAGAACTAACCATCACGTGGGCATAGTATGGGCGTTCTGCGTCGTATACATTAGCCGAAGCTTAATAGATGTCAGCGACTGAGCGGCGTGCGCCGGGTTGGACTGCATAAGCACCTGCCTTGTTGAAGGAGGTAGCTAGGTCTGCTCACCGGCCGCCCACACAACATGCATGAGTTCCCGGGGAGATGGCCCATGACCCCTGGGGGCATAGGTTTAGTCCGGCGTGCTGTCCTCTCTATTAAGCCTAGGTCGGGTTGCGGCGTATTGTTTGGCCGAGGCCGGGCATGACCCAAGAAAGTGTGTCCGGCCGGAGTTAATCGAGCGTGGTGGGTAAGTTGGTGCACGCCTGCAGGGACGAAAACATCTATCGATAGCCTGTCCTACGGTAAAGGACACTTGGAGTTGTATCCCAATCGATACAACTAGAACTGGATACTTGAGATGAGACATGCATATGAGAAATGGATAGTATGGCTCTGGGATTGCTTTCTCGCAGGGAGTCGAGAAAGGATGTCTGGCCGAGGTTGATAACACTTCTACTACTTTACTTTATGCTACTCTACTCCCTCCTGTTGCTGCAAGATGGTGGTTTCCAGAAGATGCTAGTCTTCGATAGGCTAGGATTTCCCATTCTCTTCTGGCATTCTGCAGTTCAGTCCACATATACTACCCTTTTCATTGATACCGATGCATATGTAGTGTAGATCCTTGCTTGCGAATACTTTGGATGAGTACTCACGGTTGCTTTGCTCCCCCTTTTCCCCCCTTTTCCATTCTTCTCGGATGTCGCAACCAGATGGTGGAGCCCAGGATCCAGACGCCACCTTCGACAACAACTGCTACTACACTAAGGGTGCCTACTACTACGTGGAGACCGCCGACGGCCAGGAGTAGTTAGGAGGCTCCCAGGCAGGAGGCCTTGCCCTTTCAATAGTTGTTGCTTTTGTGCTAGCCTTCTGAAGGCAAACTTGTCTAACTTATGTCTGTACTCAGATATTGTTGCTTCCGCCGACTCTTGTGTTTTCGAGCTGATGTATTCGAGCCCTCGAGGCCCCTGGCTTGTAATATAAAGCTTGTATTATTTTAATTTGTGTCTAGAGTTGTGTTGTGATATCTTCCCGTGAGTCCTTGATCTTGATCGTACACATTTGCGTGTATGATTAGTGTACGATTGAATCGAGGGCGTCTCAAGTTGGTATCAGAGCCGACTGCCTGTAGGTAGCCCCCCTTCCTACTCCTTGGCCGAAGTTGAGTCTAGTCGGCCAAAACTGTTTTACTAACTTGGTTGTGTGGCTTACGGGCCCACGTTGCCATTGGGTCATATTAGGATCTTTTATTCCTCGTCTATACTCTGGGGCTCTAATCTCTCTTCCATTCGGGTTAAAACTTTTACTAACTCTGACTTTAGGTTCTCGTAACTAATTTCTCCCGGAGAGCCCTTTCATTCCAGATGATCGCCTGCTTCACCAGAAGACTTCAAAGATACTCTCTAATGTTCTCCCGAGAACATGTGTGAGGGAGTCCTGGATTAGGGGGTGTCCGGATAGCCGGACTACCATCATCAGCCGAACTATCATTTGCCGGACTATCATCATCGACCGGACTCCAAGACTATGAAGATACAAGATTGAAGACTTCTCCCGTGTCCGGATGGGACTTCCCTTGGCGTGGAAGGCAAGCTTGCAATCGGATATGTAGATCTCCTACCTTTGTAACCGACTCTATGTAACCCTAGCCCTCTCCGGTGTCTATATAAACCGGATGGCTTTAGTCCGTGGGACTACAATCACAACAACCCTTACAATCATACCATAGGCTAGCTTCTAGGGTTTAGCCTCCTTGATCTCGTGGTAGATCCACCTGTAAACATCCACAATATCAATATCAATCGAGCGGGGCGAGGGTTTTACCTCCATCAAGAGGGCCGAACCTAGGTAAAACATCGTGTCCCTTATCTCCTGTTACCATCCGCCTAGGCGTTACGATTGGGACCCGCTACCCGAGATCCGCGGTTTGACACCGGCGTTGGTGCTTTCATTGAGAGTTCCACTGTGTCGTCACCGATAGGCTTGATGGCCTCTTCAATCAACAACGGCGCTGTCATGGGTGAGTCTTTTCTCCCGGACAGATCTTCGATTCGGCGGCCGCCTGCGGGCAACTCTCTTAGCCATCTGGAGCAGATCGAAGCTTCGCCCCTGGCCGTCAGTCAGGTTTGAAGCCCTAAACTTCACGGCCGATATCGCGGGGACTTGATCCTCGATGGATCGAGCCACAGCCGGCGTGCCGTCTTTGTCACGATGGGCATGACCTAACTCTCGCCGCCGGACAGCACCTTGGAGTCGCACATGAATCCGCTCCGACCCATAGTCCGGAGCGATCGCTCGGATCGAGGGCGGATGGCTGGACACCGCCCGGGAGCCGCCTTCTACGGCGATGGGCGAACACTTACCTTGTCCCGCATAAAGCTCATGACTCGAGGTGCGGACTCCGAACCTCCTGCGCCCCTGCCAGTCGAATCCGATTGGTCGCCGATCATGGAATTCACCGCTGCGGACATCTTTCAGCACTCGCCCTTCGGTGATATCATAAATTCACTGAAGCATCTCTCGCTATCCGGAGAGCCCTGGCTGAACTACAGCCGGGGCGGTTGGGGCGTGGGCGACGAAGAAATTGAGCCCACCCACCACCCACCGTAGCCACCGTCGGCGATTTAACCGGCGTACTCGACTACGACTCCGAAGACATCGGCGGTATGGGCGGCGATGCGGAGACTACCAGAAACCGGTGCCCACAGGACCTTTGGAAGACCACCTCGTCATCACGACATATACATGGTGGACACCCCAAAAGATGGGGACGGCGAAGAAGCGGCGGGTCGATTCCTTAAAGAAACAGCCCAAGCGCCGGCGTCGTGGCGCCGCTCTAAATCCCGCCACGGCAAGAATGGAGATTCCGGCATAGGAGATAATAACACCCGAGAAAGTGCGAAGACAACTCCCTCCAAAGACGATCCAGCGCGGGAGGAGGAGAAGCAAGCCCTCACGAGAGGCGGCATTTAAGAGGTCGAGGATGACAATTACTTACCTCCCTCCGGAGGCGAGGCAAGCCTCGGCGGCAGCAGAATCGTCGTGCACGAGGATCCCGTTGAACAAGAGCGTTTGAGGCGCGGGCTTATAGCCACGCCAAACAGCCTAAAGAAAAAGCAGCAACGACTTCAAGCTGATCAAGACCTCTTGGCGACGGATGGACCGAGGTCCTCGCGGCGAAGAATATGAACTCGAGCGCCTCAAAAGTTACCCAAAGCGCAAGTTGCTCCCCGATTAGAGGAGGAGGCATGCAAACCTACATCACCAGCGCTGTCTGGCAGACCAGCCACCTCGTGGCTGCGAGAGGCGTGCAAGCCCTCCACAAAACCGTACCCGGCATCGCTCAAAAAGCACGAAGCCACGGGGAACGCGCCGGACTTCGCGGGATATATTGGAGGACAAGGCAAGACAATCCAGATCTATCTATGGATCACGTGGGTGCCCCAAGACCCACGAGCGAATACCGTCGCACCGGATATAACTACTCGGCCGGGCGAACACAGCGGAACAACGCTCTCTCGAGCTACGTCGAGATATTGCTCAATCTGAGGCGCGCACACCCACTATGCTTCATCGCGAAGTAATGGATCATCAAATCCTGAAGGGTTTAAACCCGTTAACATCGAATCCTACGATGGCACTGCAGACCCCGGTTTGGATTGAGGATTATCTTCTCCATATACACATGGCCCGTGGCGGCAATCTTCACGCCATCAAATATCTCGCTCAAGCTTAAAGGACCAGCTCGGCATTGGCTTAACAGCCTGCCCGCAGAGTCAATTGGATCTTTGGGAAGACACGGAAGCCGCATTCCTCGACAACTTCCGGGGCACATATATGCGACCACCGACCGCGCAGATGACCTAAGCCACATAATCCAGCAGCCAAGCGAATCGGCGAGCAATTCGGACACGGTTCTTAACAAAGAAAAATCAAATCATCATTGTCCGGATCGAGAGGCCCTCGCTGCCTTCAAACATAACATCCATGACGAGTGCTGGCCCGGCACCTAGGGCGGAGAAGCGAAATCCATGGCAGCCCTCACATCACTCATGACCCGCTTCTGCGCGGAGAGGATAGCTGGCTAGCTCGCAGCAACAACCTCGGCAAAACGCGGCAGTCCGGATACCAAGGACCGCAATGGCAGGTTGCGTCGAAACAAAACAAACGCCGCGTAACGGCGGCAGCAATGAGGATACGGCAGTCAGCGCGGATTCGAGGCTCAAACCAGTCAGCGGAAGAAGCCATTCAAAAGAACCACTCCGGGCCCGCCCAATTTGGACCGAATACTCGACCGCTCTTGTCAAATACATGGAACCCCGAAAATCCAGCTAACCGCACTGCAGAGATTGTTGGGTATTCAAACAAGCAGGAAAATTAATCGCCGAAAACGGTGACAAGGGGCTACAGCGATGACGAGGAATAGACCCGCAGCCGAACAACAGAGGACAAAGGATTCCCCCTCAAGTTGGACGGTAAACATGATATCATAGCGCATATTCCCAAGAGGGAGCGAGCGTGCACTAAAGGGGCGATATAGCGATGGAGCGATCGCCCCAAAATTCAACCCATGGTCCTCTTGCCCGATCACTTTCGATCGAAGAGACCATCCGACCGATATCCGCCATGGAGGATTCGCGCATTGGTTTTAGACCCAATCGTCAATGGATTTCACCTCACGAGAGTCCTGATGGACGGCGGCAGAGCCTGAACCTGCTTTATCGGGATACGGTCGCAAGATGGGCATAGACCCTTCAAGGATTAAACCTACAAAGACAACCTTCAAAGGTGTCATACCAGGTGTCGAGGCCAATTATGCAGGCTCGATTACTCGAAGTGGTCTTGGATCCCGGATAATTTCGAGCGAGAGTTAATCTTGACATAGTCCCGTTCATGGCGGCTATCATGCTCGCTCGAGACGAACGCGTTTGCAAAATTCAACGCGGTGCCGCATTATGCATACCTTAAGCTCAAGATGCCGGGCCATCACGGTCAATGGAAACACGGGCGCTCCCTCGAGCGGAGGAACATACATCTGGCTCTCGCGGCGAAGTACAAAGCAGCCTTTTAAGGCAATTCTCGAGTCCGGCCGTTAAGCGACCGGACACGACCAAACGCGCCGGAGAAACATCAACCAAGACCACAGCGCGTTCCGTGCCGCGCGTAGCAATGCGGCCCTAACCCCAGCCCTCGCAAGATTGTAAGACAAACTCTCGCGTACATAATTACGCCGGGAGATACCATGGGTATAGGGGAAAGGCACAACCACAACAGACCAGTGCGGTTCGACCACACCAGGGCTCCCAAGTGTGTCGCTCTTTTTCTTTTATTTTCTCTTTTTATACAGAACTATGTCCGGGCGACCTGCCGAACTCATGATGCAACAGCCGGGGAAGGACAAAGGCGCGGCGAACACTCGGTGGTCTCCATCACGAGCATTAAATTTGTTAAATACAAACATTCCGCGGCCTACCCACGGAAGAGGCGCCTTTAATTCGTCCAATCCCTTGCTTTCCGCACTATTTGTATCATTCCGCACTCATAGCATATCTTCTCGAATAAAATGCAGCACTTTTTGCCTATAATTGCATTACCTTATATATATATATATATATATATATATATATATATATATATATATATATATATATATATATGTTCATTACGACATGTTGCATCCGTACACTGCAGTACGGCCAAATACACCGAGGGCTTATGTCCTCCGCATTATGGTGTGATAAAGTCCCGACACTTTCACAAGTGCGGCACCCGAACTTATAGCATTATATGAATCGGCTCGAATCATGTCTTGGGTCAATAGTTGGGTTTGCCGGCTCCCATGTTTTGCACCTTACGTTCCGTTCTATCGGCTAAGGTAGCCTTTGGGAGAACCACTGCGATTGCGCCCGGTTGAGCAGGTTAACGCCTCGATGGAAAGCTAAAACTGGCCGGCATGATAAGGCGAGACTGGTCGCTGTTAGAGAGGTCCTTCGGGTCCTTAAAGACCTCGCCGCTTGGCGAAGTTCGGATTATGTCCGATGAAGGCGTGGATAGCGCCCCAATTCAGTCTTCCGAATACTAGGGGCTTTACGAAATTTAAAATTATAGAATTCTATGGCTAAGTGAGAGTGTTCAAGCACTATAAGTCCGGTTGCCTTGTTCGTTGTGTTGGCGCCTCCTAGATGGACCCAAAAATGGGAACAAGAGTGCTCAAGTTTATCCGAACACCCGGCACTTCGTGGCATGCGGGCTGAAGCCGACGACTTGCCATCTCTCGGATTTAATAAGCGGCCGCATGAAGGTAATATTTTAAATTAATAAGCATTGCTTAGCGCATATGAACAACGTTTTCAGCGCACAGGATAACACATTGCGAATTCACTCAAATATTACATCCCTGGGGCACTCATCCGCAATCTTGCGGGCACCCTTCAGGACAGCCTTATAGTAAATTTCGGGCGTACGATGTTCCTTGCCCGCTGGTGGCGCGTCAGTGATTAGCTTCTCCGCATCCAGCTTGCCCCAATGCACCTTTGCGCGGGCAAGGGCCCGACGAGCACCTTCAATACAGGCGGAGCGCTTGATAACCTCCACCGAGGGCACGCATCCACCGGTATGTCATGACGAGGCTGAAGTAGCTCCGGGCATGGCCTCTCCAGGCCACAGCCGGACTATGAGGCCCTTCATGGCCTGCTCGGCCACCTTGTGAAGCTTCGACCAGCTGCTTCACTGGTCGCTAGGGGCACCGGATGGCGGCCTCGGCGTCTTGAGACCGAAGACCTTCTCCGTTGAGCTCCCTCCTCGGCTCGGTAGAATCTGGCGACATTAGACACGCTGCGAGGCAGATCTGCAAACGCATACAGAGAGCTCGAATTGGGTAAGTAACACATAATTTACATTCACATGCTTGCTTTGCATGAAAAATGCCTTACCGCCGCTATCTTCCTCATCAACTCAATCTCTGAAGGGACTTATGGGCCTCGGCCTTGGCGGTTTAGCACTTTCGAGGCGAGGCAAGCTCGGACTCTCGAGTCTTTGAGTCACGCTCAAACTCTCATGCTTTTCCATGAGGCACAGGAGCTCTTGCTGAACCACCGCCACCCGCGCCTCCTGCTTTTCTCGCTCTGCCCGTTCCGTGGCCACGTTGCATTCGGCCGCGGACACGGCCTCCTTCAGGGTCGCCACCTCGTTCGTGGCCCCTGCAGTACCCATGTTATCCTTGTTATTTTTTTTTTGCGGCCTAAATCCTTTTACATAGCGTACAAGTTCAAAGTGGTGTTACTCACCTTCTTTGTCTGGAGCTGCTTCTGGCGTGGCGAGCTCTTGCTCGGACCGCTCGACTCTGCTTCAAAGCACCGACCTCCGCGATCGGTCTTGGAGGTCGACAACGCAGCCTGCAACCCATATTGACATAATTTTTAGCAACCTGCGTATATCTTCTTTTTTAGATCCTCGGTCAGGCTTTTCTTTCCGAACACGAACCGAGCATCGAGGGCTCTTGTCTATCGCGGTATTACATTGCATATTTTTAACTTCTTACCTCAAAGCGATAGAAGGCTCTGCGAGCTTCGGTCAGCCCGCTCTTGGCGAGCTGCACCTTACGGATCACCGCACTCATAATAGTGCGGTGTTCTTCTCGATGGAAGCACTCTGCAGCGCCTCAACAAACTACCCGGCGCCTCGGTTGGGCCGGAAGCCGCGGCGTCCGCAGTCTTGCCCTTCGTTCGAAGGGCGCCCGGCGGACTCCGGAACCACTGCGGGTTCGATGTGGAGTCGGCGCAAAGTCGGGAGGGCGCCTTGTGGCGCCTCCGGGCCTCCCCGATGGGTCCCTCTTGGAGATCCCACCTCGGCGTCCTCGGTGTCGCGAGGGTGGGGCGGTCGGGATGGAGTCTACATCCGGCGAAGCCAACGACCGCTTGATGAAGCGGGGAGATCATCACTGGCGGACTACGAGGCAGCATGCGGCATTAGAATGACACTATGTGACGAGTAAAAAGAAATTATAAATCATTCAGGAATCCGGATACTTACGATCTCGCGGAGGCCTAGCCCTTGAAGCCCATTCTTCCTGCATAGCGTTGATATTGGCGGAGCTGTCAGGGAATAGTCCTTCCCTCTTGGACCCTTGGCCTCCCTGTTGGGGAAGCCTTCCTCTTCCTCTCTCCTCCTGCGGGAGAGAGTCCTCTTCCTCCTCCTCATTTTCGGGAGAGTCTGCCCGAGTCGTCGGACACAAAGCGGGCACTCTTTCGAGCACCGTGGCCTCCTTCTTGGCCTTCTTCTCCGGCACCACGTGCGGTGCGGAACCAACAACCTCACTAGGCGGCGTCTCTGGATTTTACGGCATAGGGCGGACGGTAATCTGCTCCGCCTTCCTTATCCAGATCTGTCAAAGGAAAAGGGAAATTAAAACCGCATAGAGTCAAACTATGAAAACAAGTGTCCCGTAAAGGGTAGAATCACTTACTCGTCGGCTGGCTGGCGTGGCGAAATCCGCGATCTTGATCGCGGATGCTTGGCGCCCTTGAACAGCACCTTCGAGCGCCCGTGCGTTGTGTCGAAGAGCTTATTCAGCGCTGGTGCTGTTCGGATCGAACTCCATAGATTGAATGCCCGCTCTTGGCATGGGAGAATCCGGCGGGACGAGCATGACTGGACCACGTTAACCAGCCCGAGCTTCTTCACGGCTTCTTGATACGAGGCTTGTAGTCCGTCGGCTCCTCGAACTACCCCACAGCAAGCCCTTCTCTTTCCGGGAGGTGAGCTGCGTGGGGATACCAGATCTAAACTTCGGGGCCGCCGCCCATTTAAGGTCAGCGGCTCGGTGATATAGAACCACCCCAATTGCCACCTTGGCGGATTCCACGAAGGCCCCTTGAACCAAAGGACATTGGGCATCTTGCCCAACATGGCGCCTCCGCACTCCGCTTGAGTGCCCTTCACAACCTTGACTTGACATTGAAGGTCTTGAGCCACAAGCTGAAGTGGGGCTGGATGCGAGAGGAAGGCCTCGCACACGACGATAAGCGCCGAGATGTTGAGGATGAAGTTGGCGCGGATCATGGAAATCCAGGCCGTAGTAGAACATGAGCTCCGGACAAAGGGATGAAGTGGAAAGCCCAGTCCAGCGGAGGAAGTGGGAAGAAAGCGACCCTCTCATGGGGCACAGGGGTGGGGATGAGCTGCCCTCGTCGGGAAGCCGGTCGCGATGTCGCGGAGAGGTATCCGCGCCCTGCAGTTTGGCGATTGCTCCTCCTTAGCGGTGGAGGCCAACCATTTACCTCCCGCTCCGGACATGGTCGGAGAAGGTTGAGGCGAGATCTTGTGAACTTGGCGCTGGAGCTCGAGTCTTGCGGAGATGGATAAGCAAAGGAGGAAGAAGGTGTAGGTGAGAAGGTGAATCCTTATCCCTTATATGGGCGGCGAAGTCTTACGCGTCCCCCACCGGCTGGTAAAACTCGCTTATCTCCCAAAGCGTCACCATCAATGCGCGGTTGGTTTACCCGTCCGTATTGATGAGAATCCTGGATTAAGGGAAACACGATCTCTGCTTCGACAAGGCGTGCCAAGGAAACCGCTTCGCTAAACGCTGCCGAGGTGGTAAAGTAAAAACCAATTTGAGTAATGGCTTGGTAGTGGTGTGACGTCATGCCACGAAAAGCGTCGCAGATTGAACTTGTGTATATATTATTATTCTCTCTACGGTGGAATGTGGAATTTATTTTGCGAGCGGACACTATCTGGTGTTCACAATCTTCTATCATTTGGAGGAGGAACCCGCCTTGCAATGCCAAGCAATATCTGCGCCGGACTTATCGTCATTGAAGCCTGGTTCAGAGAGCTCTTGAGGAGTCCTAGATTAGGGGTGTCCGGATAGCGGACTACCATCATCAGCCGAACTATCATTTGCGGACTATCATCATCGACCGGACTCCAAGGCTATGAAGATACAAGATTGAAGACTTCTCCCGTGTCCGGATGGGACTTTCCTTGGCGTGGAAGGCAAACTTGGCGATCGGATATGTAGATCTCCTACCATTGTAACCGACTCTATGTAACCCTAGCCCTCTCCGGTGTCTATATAAACCGGATGGCTTTAGTCCGTAGGACTACAATCACAACAACCCTTACAATCATACCATAGGCTAGCTTCTAGGGTTTAGCCTCCTTGATCTCGTGGTAGATCCACTCTTGTAAACATCCACAATATCAATATCAATCGAGCAGGACGTAGGGTTTTACCTCCATCAAGAGGGCCCGAACCTGGGTAAAACATCGTGTCCCTTGTCTCCTGTTACCATCTGCCTAGACGCACAGTTCGGGACCCCCTACCCGAGATCCGCCGGTTTTGACACCGACTAACTCTGACTTTAGGTTCTCGTAACTAATTTCTCCCGGAGAGCCCCTTCATTCCAGATGATCGCCTGCTTCACCAGAAGACTTCAAAGATACTCTGTAATGTTCTCCCGAGAACATGTGCTCATCGCTTTTGCCAGTCCCTTCCGCCGAAAACCCCTATGGATGCAACATACAACTATCGTTCATACTTCCATTCCCCGTTGCTCTTGTTATTACAATATGCCCCGAAGTACTTCTGTTGTCCCGAGAATCCTTTGAGCTTACTGCCTTGCAGTTCTTTGCCACATGAATACCCCTATGGATAATTCCTCGCACTTATCGAGTATCCGTTCATCCCCAGTTGTTCATATGCTTTTCAAAATACCTGAAAATGCTATCTGATCTTTCAAAATCCTCTGTAGCCTATTTCTCTTGATTCTCCTTGTCTGCTTGCATTATGGATGCTTCCCATATGTGTAGCAATATTCATTAGTATCCTTTGACACCGTCATTTTGATCCTATTGATTCAACATGTGTGTGAGGAACGCAATCATCAGTTGATCCTTCTAAATTATCTTTCCAGCTCAGACGTCATTTTGAACATGAGCTGGTTCTCGACCAATATATTTGTCATCGATTACGCCCCTAGGTCTATTCTACTTATCTATCCTTGATCAGAGCATCTGCTTCTGATCCTTCGTTTTGGAAATCATAATTCCTTTGTTATCTAAGCATCGAATTATTCATATGTTCTATAATCTGATGCCTTTGCATTCTTTCTTCCTCTGATTGAGTACCGATACTCACATCAGCTCCATTGTGGACCGGCAGACCCATTGCTGGGTTGTTATCCGACAGTGTCCTTCACATCCAAGATCTTGTGAGTTTTTCCCTGATACATAATACCTTCGATAAATTCTATCATCTGCTTTGACTTCTATACTCTACTTTCGAACTCGTATCTTTTGCTTGGTTGAAGGTTGTATAGATTCGTAAAAATGCCTCGATGGGTTGAACTTATGCCTTCCATAATCTGTGTGAACCCGTTAGTTCTCACGAGCCTTACTCTTCTGGTACTTGGCCAGATAAATCTTCTGCACTACAATTTCTTCAAAAACGAGGAGTGAATGAAAGGTTATGCATTGAAGAAGTGGGAGTCGACCTTGAACCTTTGTGTTCATGCCCATGGACCCGATGTAGATCTTATCATGGAAGCTTATCTTTTAATCAAATGCTCCCTTTGTATGAGCTCATCTTGCATCTGTAAATTGATTCTTTGCAATCGTGGTTCCGACCATATTTTTCTCCTTGATTCCATTTCCCAGACAAGTTAAAATACTTGTTTTCTGCAGATCATTTCATCTGTCCAACCTCTATTTTGATCTACCTCGAGTATTTCCCACTGTTATCTCGAGGATATTGTGTCATTGCACTACCTCTTGTAAATTCTTAATTGGAGTGATACTCCGTCATCTCATTCCTAGCCTGATCAACTAAATCATTATCGTGCTAATTCTAACTGTGCTACCTGGTCCTTATGCCTGGAGCAACTTCCGTCGACGAGCTAAGCCTATGTTGATCTCCCTCATCATATCATTTTGCCTTGAACAACAGGCTTGATTCCGAGTTTGTGTCGTATCCGTGGTTCCAATAGCCTTTCGCTTCATCCTTCTTGTTGCTTGATGTCGTCGCTACTCGATGGCATCTTCTTAGAGCTTCTCGACAAATGTGTCGTGATCGGCATCAACATTTTGACTTCTGTTGAGATGACAATTGAATTTATGGTGAGAAATAACATCCTTGACCTTCGATGATTTGAGTTATCATCGACAACCCCCTTGTCTTTTTTTCCAACACATGTTTGATCATGTCTTGGTTATACCTTGGACTCCTTACTATTCCTGCAATTGTTCCTTGAGTATTTCTTGTGATCTTCAATTCCAACCCCTACTTGGAACACCATGTTAATGCTACCTCGAAGCATGAATGAGGTATTCTGACTAAACAAGAACATTGGAGGCACATTGTCGAATGTTTCTTGATCTATTATCCAAACACCATTGTGTGGGTAATATCATGATTCTTCCCTCGTCCCCTTTATCTAAATGCTTTTGAACTTGTTGTCATATCATGTATATCCTCCTCCGCTTCCCCTTGGGAAGGATTTACTCTCAATTCTTGTGTGTAAACACATTTTCCTTTCCATTGATCTGATTAATCTGATAATTTCTTTATCATTTCCATTGTTTTGATTAACCTTTCATATAATTTATGAGATCTAAGAAGTAATAGTTCCCTGCTTATGTAAACACCTCGGTGTACATTTTGTCAGTAAGACCTTGTTATTATTGCTATTGACATTCCGGTAACCACCAATGGATGAGAACTTTGCCTATTGGTCCGCCTTGTTTTAACGAGCAGGAAAATGGTTATCTTTGTCCCTCGACCTTTGTACCCACGTTGTTGCTGACATAACTGGCAGGCTATCTTATGACTGCCGTGCTATCATGACCGTGCAAGATGTCAGTGCCCTGCCTACTTCTATCCACATGGTGGGCCCATAACCCACAGTTCCACAGGATCGAAACCTGGCTCTCCTGTATATCTTTGATTCCGTAATATTCTTGCATTTGGCTTCGTAGCATGTCACGACCCACCTTCTGAGAGATGATCTATTCCCGATGCTCTGAACCCCTTTCTCACACTCTTGTCGGGTATCAATCGATTGTCCATTTGCTTGAAACTTCCTATATTACCTTCATACTTGCTCTCGATGTTTTATTAAGTTTCAACTCGAGAGATACATCAGCCTCATTCCCTGAATTGTTCACCAGATAATTAACCCTATAAGGGTCAGTTCTCCCGAAGTTACTTCCCCACTTAAATCTTGGGACGAGATTTCTTGTAGTGGAGGAGATTTGTAACACCCCCAGTGTCATGCTACAGTAATCCCCCATTAATGGTGCCATGTCATCCTGTTAGTGTTGCTAATCTTCACTTGGTCCAAATCACAATTCAAATTCAAATCCAATCTAAAGTCTAAAATTCATATTTATCAGACACGAAATCTAAAATGTTCATCTTGTGGCAAATAATCCATAACAAATATTGGTGGTGAACCAAAATTTTTGCAAGGTGTTTAAATGGCCTAAACCAATTAAAGAAGTGGCTAAAACAATAGGTTAAATACCTTTTTAATTTATAACTAATTGCAAACTTTTTCTAAAGCCTCCAATCTTTTTATGGCAGAGCACATTATTTCCCTAGTAATTGTTTTGGCCGGACACACAACTTTGCTAAGTCATTTGGTGGATAGTTTAATTGCAAAAGCCTGCTGCTAAAAAAAAGCAAAAAAAGGGAAAGAAAGAGGGGTGGGAGAGCCCCTGGCCTCCCCTTGGGCCTCGACCATCCTAGCAGGCCGGCCCACCGACCTCACCCTGTCGTGTTCCACCCCCTGTTCAATCGACCGAGGGTGCGCGCCTCGCCAGCGCAGCGAGGGGATAAGGCCGATGCCGTGGCCCCAGATATTGCCCCCTCGCTCGCTCCGCCTCTCCCTCTCCCTACCAGATTCTTCCTCGCTCGCTCCGTTCCTCTTCCCCCTCGTTTCCCATCGACAGCCGAGCATGGTCGCCGCCGTCCTCTGTCATTGTTGCGGCCACCGGCGGTCCCGCGCCCGCTGACCCTGTCGGTGAGCTCCACCGGAGTCGACTCCTTCGACCGGTGGCCTTAGCTGGAGCTAGGAGGCACCGAAGCACCGGATCCCCTTCGTCCACATCTCCGACTAGCGCCATTCTTCACCGACTCCGGTGACGCCCTTTGCTGCTACTAATCCTTCCATGGGCCACCTTGAGCCGATGCGGTGAGATCCATCTCTCCTCCCCTCCTTTCTGCTCCTCTACAAGCTCGGGGCGACTGGTTCCGCCATGGCCGATCCCAGCTTCGCCGACGAGCTCGTTGCCGTTGTTGTGACCGTCGACACGCTCGCCCGAGCTCACAGTTGTGCTCCTGGGGTTCCCAGGAGCCCAACGCGCACGCGCACGCTCCCTCCCGTGCCTCCTAGCGCCGTCCCCGATGAGCGCCCGAACGCATCGCCGCGGAGCTCGCCGCCGGCGAGGCTCAAGTGACCATTTGGTCACGGGCTCAAGCCCGTTGGACACGCCGCACCACGGGGATCCTCCCCAGCCTTTGCTTTCGCTCCGTAGCATGCTGCTTCGCCTTCGCCGTCACTCATCCGAGCCATATAGCCGCCACGACTCAACGCCGGCGGCCCTGCCGACCTCCCCTGCTCGTTCTTCTGCCACTAACCGATGCGGGGTGGAGTAACCATTCGAACGCAGCAAGAACCGCACTAAACGGTGCCCCGTAGCGGTTTTCCGAGCGTCTCCGGCGAGCTCGCCCCCGCAGGAGGCCACCGGGGCAACTCCGGCGCTGTTTCCGGCGTCGTTGACGTGGTTGTCCACGTGGACGTCCCCACAACCGCTGCCACTGGGCCCCTGGTCTGTTGACCCGGTCGAGATCTTGTTGGGCAACACCAATCATCGCTGTGGGCCCGCGTGAGCCCCATTGACCAACCAACTGGTGCATTGACCCGTGCCGCAGGTGGCCTTGACATGACATCATAATTCATTTTCTGACGAATTTAGTAATTAAAATCATTTCAGAAAGCTTTTAAACTTTAGAAAATCATGGAAAATAAACCGTAGCTCAGATGAAAATGTTTTCTACATGAAAGTTGCTCAGAAAAATCCAACGAACCCGAATGCGCCACCCACATACCTGTCAGATGCCTCTAACTATATGAACATGTTGCATTCCCCTTCCGGTCATGTGTTTGACACAGGTCCGAAACCGGGAAAACATTCCCGGTTGGTTTACCCCTTCACCTATATCGTGTAGCCATACGTTAGGTCACACCCGGCACAGCTTATTGGCATTTTATGCTTTGTGATGCTATGTTTGCTTTATATTTACTGTTTCTTCCCCCTCTTCTCTCCAGTAGACCCCGAGACCGATGCTGCCCCTGTGATCGACTACGTCGATGGCGACCCTTCTTCCCTTTCAGTGGAGCTTCCACGCAAGCCCCCCTTTGATCATCCCGATAGCGCTCATTCCATTCTCTCATGCTTGCATTAGATTTTGCTACTATTATTGTTTGCTCCTATTCTGATGCATAGCCTGCTTTTATAACCTGCTCTTTGTTACTTACCTGCTTATCCTAAACTGCTTAGTATAGGTTGGTTAGTAACCCCCCCCCCCCCACCTTGTCCTTGTTGCCCCTGCTTCATCATTGAAGACCCAATCAACGGGATCGAAGACCAGGCCCCGGCACTGCACATCACTTTCCCCTTAGTTGCTCGACACTACTGGGTTACTATTGAGTGCCGAGGGTGAGACCTCTACAGCACTTCTGATGTGAACCCTATAGTGTAGCTGTTCGGTCATGGTCATCGAGGGTGATTCCGCCTCAACCACTTCCGATACGACTCGGTCGTGCAACCCCTCAAGTGTGAACCTCGGGGATGGTTCCTCTTACGTTCACCTTGATGATTACATCGAGTGGAATTCATCGGGGGTGATTCCTCGGGTTTTCCCCTTGATGTTTGGACACACGTTTACTATGGTTACTATGTCTTTACTGAAAGAACATGTGGTGCCCCCATGTTTGTTTTTGGCAATTGATGACAATCTCTATGGACTAATGGTTGCCTTGAGTTATGTTTGAAGGGTTTGTCCATAGGATTTTCTTGGAGTCCATTTTTTGGTTTCAAGGAGAGTTTGTGATGACCAAGGTGCTATTAATAAATTATCCAAAGATTGGTCTTATGAGTATTGAGCTTATATCAAGCATGTCTTGAAGAAGAAGAGTGTGTGATCATTCATGTTTACCTTCAATACATCATCCAAATGAAGAGAGTTGGAAAGATTCAAGGTTGATCAAGACTAAGTCAAAGAGTGAATCAAGTTGATCAACACACAAAGCATAGAAGATGTACCGAGAGGGATCAAGCAATCCCATGGTATGGTAAGCATGGTCAATTACGCTTTGTACTAACCCATAGTCTTCGTGAGAGTTCTTTGTGGGGTTAGGTTGCGGTGTGCAAGTTCAAGTAGGATCATCACGAAGAGATCATATGCTTGAAGCTTGCCATCCATTGTGGTGGCAATGGACTTGTGAAGATGTGTCGAAGAGTGGCTCACCCATAGTGGAGTATGGGGGATCAATCAACTAGTCTTCATCGAGCCAACGCAATCAAGAAAGGTGGTCCAACTTGAGCGAGTCAAGATCGTCATCATCTAGCTCAAGTGGACTATGCGCAAGGCAAAGGTTTGCCCTTGATAGGTTTTCTATTTTACCGGTCTCATGGTAGTTGTGGGAGACCGGGTTATAGGATCGATTAACGTACTATCAAGGGGGGCTCTCGATGAGTTGCTTGATCGTATCGTTCGTAGAGAGCTCAAACCATTGCATCCTTGCATCATCTTTCTTGGTTTGTGTTTGGAGTTTCTCTTTGTGAGTTTTAGATCTTGTGGTCTTCTTCTTAACAAGCTCGAGTTCGCCAGCGGAGTTCATGTGCATCTTCTATGATGTTTTCGATGTTGGAGGTTATGCAGTTCTTCTCTGTTGGAGGTTTCTCTCCTCTATTTGTTAGGCATACCTCCCCTGCCACTTCTTACTATAATCAGCCGCTGTTGGATGCTACTCGTCGTCTTCTATCCAACAAGCTTGAGTTTGCTCAATTTGAAGCTCATATGCAGAAGTTGTGGTAGTTTAGGCTTTATTGCATCCTCTGTTTTCTCAGTTGTGTTCTGAAAGCCTCAAGCGGTAATCTTGCTCTCTAAATGATAGTACCGCTTATGTGGCGATCTGCAATACCTGTCTCGCATAGTACCGCTGCTACGGGATCGTCTTTTAAGTGTCGGGTTTAGCGGTAGTAGAGCGGTAGTACCTCTTATAAGCGGTAAGCGGTAATACCTCTCCACCCGAGTGGTAGTACCTCTTATAAGTGGTAAGCGGTACTACCTCTCTGGCAGAACTTCAACTCGTGTTTTCTCTCTCATTGGGCTGTTTTGACTGTGCTAAGCGGTAGTACCGCTCCTCCAAGCGGTAGTACCGCTTGTGCACGACCTGAGCACATAACGGTTGGATTTGGGAGGTCCTATAAAAGGGGGTCTTCTTCCCCAATGAACCTTATCCTTTGAGCTCGCGTTCTTCCCCCATTGTTGACCTTCTTCGATCTTGCTAACTCTCAATCCCTCCATGGATTCTTGCTAGTTTTTGAGGGAAAAGAGAGAGGAGATCTAGATCCACCTTTCCACCAATCACTTTCTCCTCTGTGTGAGGGGAACCCCTTGGACCTAGATCTTGGAGTTCTTGGTGTTCTCCTTCTTGTTCTTCGCCTCATTTTCTTCCCTAGCATTAGTTGCTTCGGTGGGATTTGAGAGAGAAGGACTTGGGCACTCCGTGTGCCCTTGCCATTGCATTTGGTGCAACGGTTTGAGTTCTCCATGCTGATACGTGGAAGTTACAAGTTCAGAAGCTTATTACTCTTGGGTGCTTGGTGCCCTTGAGCTTGTTCTCTTGGGTGCTTGGGCGCCCTAGACCGGTTGGTGGTGTTCGAAGCTCAATCATTGTGGTGTAAAACTCCGGGCAAGCATCGGGGTCTCCAATTAGGTTGTGGAGATCGCCCCGAGCAATTTGACGGGTACCGGTGACCTCCCCCAAGGGTTGCCAAAGTGTACGGGTTCGGTGACCGCCCCCAAGGGTTGCCATTTGTATAGGTTCGATGACCTCCCTCAAGGGTCCCTTAGTGGAATCACGACATCTTCCATTGTGCGAGGGCGTGAGGAGATTACGGTGGCCCTAGTGGCTTCTTGGTGAGCATTGTGCCTCCACACCGCTACAAACGGAGATTAGCATCCGCAAGGGTGTGAACTTCGGGATACATCATCGTCTCCGCGTGCCTCGGTTATCTCTTACCCGAGCCCTTTACTTATGCACTTTACTTTGTGATAGCCATATTGTTTCTTGTCATATATCTTGCTATCACCTAAGTAGTTTTTCTTACTTAGCATAAGTTGTTGGTGCACATAGGTGAGCCTAGTAGTTGTAGGTTTTGTGCTTGACAAATTAATTGCTAGGTTTATTCCGCATTTGTTCAAGCCTCAACCGTAATTATTTTAAAGCGCCGATTCACCCCCCCTCTAGGCGACATCCACGATCTTTCAATTGGTATCAGAGCCTCATCTCTCTTTGATAGGCTTAACCGCCTAGAGAGTAAAGATGTCGACTAGGGGATTAGGATTCTCTGACACTCTTAGTTTTGGTGGCACAAATTTTGATGTTTGGGTTATTCGCATGCTTAATCTCTTTAGGGTCATGGACCCAAACTTAGAGCGAATTTTAGATATGGGTTTTTCACCTCCAAAGCATCCCCAAAGATTATATTTAGAGGATGAGAAAAAATCTTATCTCAATGCTCAAGCTTCTAATGTGCTTTTTGATGCTTTGAGCAGTGTAGTTATATTTCAACTCATGCCGTTCCGGGATGCTCATGAGTTGTGGACGAAGCTTCAAGATAAATATGGTGTGTCCAAGATTCGTGGGGATGATTGTTCTCCCTCCACCTCCGGTCGTATAGTCTTCTCAACTTCTTCTACTCCACCTACATGTGGTTTGCCACAAGGTAATTGAGGGAGTCCTGGATTAGGGGGTGTCCGGATGGCCGGACTATAACCTTCGGCCGGACTCCTGGACTATGAAGATACAAGATTGAAGACTTCGTCCCGTGTCCGGATGGGACTTTCTTTGGCGTGGAAGGCAAGCTTGGCGATACGGATATGTAGATCTCCTTCCATTGTAACCGACTCTATGTAACCCTATCCCTCTCCGTTGTCTATATAAACCGGAGGGTTTTAGTCCGTAGGACGAACAACAATCATACCATAGGCAAGCTTCTTGGGTTTAGCCTCTCTTATCTCGTGGTAGATCTACTCTTGTACTACCCATATCATCAATATTAATCAAGAAGGAGTAGGGTTTTACCTCCATCGAGAGGGCCCGAACCTGGGTAAAAACATCGTGTCCCTTGTCTCCTGTTACCATCCGCCTAGACACATAGTTCGGACCCCCTACCCGAGATCCGCTGGTTTTGACACCAACATTGGTGCTTTCATTGAGAGTTCCGCTGTGTCGTCGCCATCAGGAAGGATGCCTCATCCCGTCTTTAAAGACGGCACTGTTGCTAAAGGAGCTTTGGCTATCGGCCAAACTCTCCGGATAGGCGGTTTTCTTATGACCGCCTGTTCGGCCGCCGCGCCGGAGATGACTTCTCGGGTCATCGAAAGCAATCTTCACGTCAACTCAGAACTCGCCGAGTAGTTAGATCCGTTGGAGCTCTCTTTCTTAAACGAGCTCTTGGATCGCATTGCCGCCCTGGGAGTCGCTACAGACTATGATCAGATTGGGCCTAAACCCGATCCGAGAGAGATTAACTCTCCCCAGGGTCACCCATCACGTTGCAGTGGTGGAGGAACAATGCGGCAAGCCTTCATCTATCTTAAGGACTAGTTATGTCGGATTCCCGATCCTCAAGCGGATACCGCGGAGGAGGACATCACTCAAGCCCCTGAACCTAAAGTCGGGCAGCGGGCTAGATTCATTGGACAACATCCAAGAACCCAAGCTTCCGAGTTCGGAAACTCCTGGGCCCCTGAGTCTCAGATTGGGCGAGGTTCCGGATTTAACTCCACCCACCCACCCAAACATAAGCGATCTATCCAAAATTCGGCAAGAGCCCGCAGAAGCGATACACCATTCTTGGGCGATTCCTCCTGGTCATGAGCAGGATAAGGACGCCGCGAGGAGGATGCAATTTCATTCTTACGCAATAATTGCACGGACAACGGAATCCTCAACGCCATATGTCGCCGTGAAATTACACGCCGCTGACTTGGCGTCCATAGTGCGAAAATCTTGTGCGATGGAAGCGCTGAAAACCGAAATAAAATTTTGGGACAATCCGCCCTGAATACAACCCGATCCGAAATAAAAGGGTGCATTATCGCGGGCACATGGGTTAAACACCAAAAGCAAAACCCCTACGGGGCATGGAACCGTCTTTGGAGGGATGGCTCAATGGACCTGTAAAATTCATAGTACAGAGGGTGCCACACCAACTCATAGTCTTAGAGCATGTTGGATACTCGGCGGTGGCGAAGTGGCGAAGAGCTTCTAACTCCGAATCCACGAGCACCAGCCGGGGATACCGATGCGGTACTAACAGTCTTGAGACTTTCGCATCAAATAATATCGGAAATGAACACTCGCAGCCTTGCGAAGTCTACCAAGTAGCAACAATAAACCCATGGAGTGGCACGGCTATTACCTTTAATGCCGTTGATGAACCTAAATTCGAACAACCCGAGCACCGGCCGCATTGGTCCTCGGTCCAATAGTGGGCGGCTTTCGCTTACCAAGGTACTCATGGGCGGTGGCAGCGGATTGAACCTCATTTACGAGAAACCCTTGAAAAATGGAAATAGGCTGGAGCCGCATTGAGCGAAGCAGCACAACCTTTAGATGAATAATCCCGATCGGAAGCGTCTTGTACATGAAAAATCACCTTGGATGTGGTGTTTGTACGCCGGATAATTACTGGTCCGAGGAGGTCATGTTCCAAGTGGCCTGTTCAGCAGCGGATACCACGCTCTATTAGAGGCGAGAGGCATTCACAATTTTTCAAGCTATACCCCATTACGGGTACATGAAGCTCAAAATGCCCGGCCCAGCGGAATCATCACTCTTGCTAGTGACCGGACATAGCACTCCGCCAAAATAAGACAGCCACACGGCCCTTGAGGCACTATCCAAAGCCCTAGCGGCCGAGGAACTAATCGCGCCAAGGCTCCACGGTGAACAGGGACGACGTGATACTCGATAAAAGATCCAAGTCCACCTCCTTTAAACGGCGGATGAAATAGTCAAATTCCAAGTCCATCCAACGGACCCTACAAAACGGCCTCCATCGGGCGCAATTAAACCCTGATGTAGAGCGCTGCACTACGAGAATTCCCTCTGTGAAAATTGGGACATTTTGCGGGCACCCTTCAGACATGCCGGGAATCCCATGCCGGCTGGCGAGCACAACCTAAACATCCTAAAAGGATTCAAGCCGATCAAGCAGGCTCTTGGCGTTTCTCCGAACCTAAGAGACAAGCCATGGGGCAGGAGCTAGCCAAACTCTGGAGGCGGATTCATCGGAGATATAAAACATCCGGGTGGCTAGCAAACCTGGTGATGGTAACAAGAAGAACAAATCCTGGCGCCTATCGTCGATTTCAAGGACCTCAACAAGGCTTGCCCAAAGGATCCCTTCCCTCCCCGCATCGATCAAATTATCAACGCTACCGCAGGACACGATTCATTGTGTTTCCTCGGCGCATACTCCGGCTACCATCAAATTAAGATGGCAGAGCGAGACCAAGCCATAGCGGCATTCATCACCCCATCGGCCCATTCGCTTCAACACAATGCCCTTCGGGCTCAAAAGCGCCGGCGCAACATATCATCGCATGATTCAGACATGTCTGGCAAACCAGATCAGCAAAATAGTGGAGGCATACGTAGATGACGTGGTCGTCAAAACCAAGCATGTCGAAACTCTAGTAGACGACTTGAGGCTCACATTCGATAACCTCCGAACATATGACATCAAGCTTAACCTAGAAAAATTCATTTTCGGCATACCAGCCGGAAAGCTCTTGGGCTTCATTGTATCCGGTAGAGGAACTGAAGCAAACCCAGCCAAGATCCGAGCTCTGTCACAATTGGATATCCCAAAGGACCTCAAACAAATACAAAAATTGACCGGATGCGTGGCGGCTCTAAGCCGCTTTATCTCCCGCTTGGGAGAAAAGGCATTACCCCTTTATCGCCTCCTCCGGCGCACCGAACACTTCGAGTGGACGGATGCCGCCACGGCCAGACTCGAAGAAATAAAAGCCATATTGGCAACAAACCCGGTCCTGGCTGCGCCTAACATCGGCGAACCAATGCTATTATATATTGCGGCAACTTATCAAGTTGTAAGCGCAGTGCTCGTCGTCCAACGAGAAACGGACAGACACAAATTCCCCCTTCAAAAGCCAGTTTACTATGTGTCCACTGTCCTCACTCCATGCAAGTCGCGGTACCCGGCATCCTGGAAGCTGCGACACTACTTTCAAGAGTGTTCGATAACAGTAGCCTCCGAAGTACCTCTTAACAATATTATAAACAACCGCGAGGCGATGGGCTGAATTGCCAAATGGGCCATTGAGCTCCTCCCGTTCGACATAACCTATAAGACACGGCGAGCTATTAAGTCGCAAGTTTTGGCTGACTTCATCGCCGAATGGACTGAAGCCGAACTCCCTAAAGAGTACGACACATATTCCAACTGGATCATGCACTACGATGGCTCCAAAATGTTGGCTGGTCTGGGGGCTGGCGTCGTTCTGACATCCCCAACAGGAGATACTGTTCAATACATACTCGAGATAATGTATACGGACTCCAACAACGCAGCCGAATACGAGGCCCTTCTACATGGTCTCCGGATGGCAGTCTCCATGGGCATCCAACGCCTAGAGGTGCGCGGTGATTCAAACCTCGCGACATCCCAAATAAATGGAGGCTTTGATGCTAAGGATCCGAAAATGGCAGCTTATCGCAACGCCGTCCTAAAAATGTCAGCTCGGTTCGAGGGGCTCGAATTTCACCATATAGCTCGGGAAAACAATCAGGCAGCAGACGTCTTGGCATGCATTGGCGCAAAGCGTGATGCCGTCCCCCCCAACATCTTCTTGGAGAGGCTGTTCAAGCCATCCGTATTATGGGAAGGGGAATCCGGAAATAACAGCACGGACCCAACCGCACTGCCCGACACCAAACATTCTGACACGACGGGAGGCTCTGCCAACGAAGTAACATCCTTAGCCCACGTAATAATGGCAGTCATTGCCCCGTGGACAGAACCATTCCTAGCCTACCTAACTAGGCAGGAACTTCCCGAGGACCAAAACAGGGCATGCTGCATAGTGCGGCGATCTAAAGCCTATAAAGTCCATGAGGGAGAGCTTTATAAGAAAAGCACCACCAGAGTCCTTCAAAGGTGTATCTCCGAAGAGGAAGGGCGGGATCTCCTGGCTGAAATTCATGCCGGACTCGGCGGGCACCACGCCGCAGCCCGGGCCACTGTAAGCAAGGCCTTCCGTACATGATTTTATTGGTGACGGCCGGGCGGATGCTCGGGACTTAGTCCAACGATCGTCGGTTGCCGGCTCTTTGCTAACCAAAGCCATATGCCACCCACCGCCCTCCAAACTATACCCATCACCTGGCCCTTTGCGGTATGGGGGCTTGACATGGTTGGACCCCTTAAAGGAGGAACCTACAAGCAAAAATACCTACTGGTCATTGTGGATAAAATCACCAAATGGATAGAGGCCAAGCCTGTTAAGACGGCCGAATCCGGACCGGTGATAGAGTTCATATCAGGGGTCGTACACCATTACGGCGTCCCCCACAACATCATCACTGATAACGGCACGAACTTTACGGCCGACGAGGTTAAACTCTGGTGCAAAAACATGGGCATCAAGCTCGACTATGCTTTAGTCTATCACCCACAAACTAACGGTCAAGTCGAGCGAGCAAATGGTCTAATCATGAGCGGCATCAAACCCAGATTAGTGCGGCCCTCAAGGAATCTAACACGCCTTTGGGTAGAGGCTCGACTCCGTACTACGGGGTTGCGGACCATGCCAAATCGCACCACCGGATTCACACCATTCTTTATGGTATCTGGCAGAGGCGGTTCGCCTGCGAAATAATTCATGACTCACCTCGCGTGCGCATGTACGAAGAAAAGAAGCCGAACTTCGATCGGCGGGACAGTTTGGACGCCTTGGAGGAGGGCGTGGCGTGGCAAAAGCCCGTTCGCATTCTATCAACAGCAGGCTCCAAGATACCAGTAGAAATACGGGCCAAAACTTAAAATGTTGGCGAGTTAGTTCTCGCTGCCGGACAAGAAAAGGACAAACTCAAGCCCAAATGGGAAGGTCCCTTTATTATTGACCAAGTCTGGTGGTGGAAGCGTACCGTTTGCGAGATGCATCGGATAACCGACTCGAGCCGAACCCATGGAGCAGCCAGCCGTCTCCGAAGATTCCACGTCTAGCGCCGGACTCGTGTTCGTCTCCTTCTCTCATCTATTTTTACATATTAGCTGTCTCATATTTCTCTCCTTCTCCTCCCTTTCTCTTACAGCCTTTAAGGGCTCGTTAAGCGCCTTGTTCGCACACAACCGACACGCTATCCGCTCATTATACAGGGGCTTCTTTAATGAAGCTTATTTAAGCAGGCTTCATGCCCAACACATGTGTGACACTTCGCATGTACCTTTTATTCACCATTATATGCATCAATATAACTTAAGTTTTGGCCAAGCTGGGTTGCACGGCTCTGTGCTTACCCCTATGTTCCCGATTGTTCGGCTAGGCGGTAAAGGAGCACCTCTGCGATTATTCTTGCCGAGTCGGCGGATGTGTACCTCGGTGGGTGAAGCGAAAGCTAGCGTTCTTAAGGGAATATTCGATCGGTGAACTAAAGATGATTTATCACTCGTTTATTTATCCGCCCCGGATGCTATTCTGCTTTTTTATGATCGGACATGCACTTTAGGGCATGCCTCGAGAAAGGAACCCCTAACGGAACTATTCTCCTGGAAGATGTTTCTTACTAACCATGTAATATAACATAACTAGTTGGGCACTTATGCATTCAAGCAATAATGACCCCACTTTGGTCTCCATGCATGCCCAGTTCTTACATAACCGAGAGGGTATTCGGACACACTCCGGACTATCGGGTCCCGAGGTTGAAGCGAAAAGGTCCGCCATGACAAACGATCTACAATCCGGCTAGAAGGCATTTTACATGTCATCTTAAATTACATAGTCAATTTGACTGGGTATATTCCTCTTGAATACCATCCAACAGGCTGTCTAGTTTACAGTCCTGTTGGGAATATTTGGCGGCCAACTCTACCTGGTCGTACACTAAGCTCACAGGGATCTCCTTCCCATCGGGCCCTATAGGTCTGACCTCGGCCATGTGGTTTGGGTCAGCCTCCATGTACCGCGTCTTCACCATGGCCCAGGCCTCCCTGGCGCCTTGACGGCAGGCCGATATCTTCCATAATTGGAAGCGCCGCCGCGCTCCCTTAAGCCTCTCTGCAAGCTCTCCAAGGCCTTCGGACATGGAGATAGATGGCCACAAGGCCTGGGCGACGCCTTTCACTACCTGCCGAACTCGTTCATGCAGTTGTAAGAGCTCGGGAAGAAGGTCACCCGTAGAACCGGGCATTTCCTCTGCAGGACGACCTGTGAGCATACCTACAGACATAACTCTATTAGTCGACTTCCTCGCCGAACTCTTTTTCAAAGTTCGTTCAAGCACTTACTAAACATGCTGCGGCAAGCCGCCGATTCTCCTATGAGTCCGGCAGTTGAGCACGAACATCCTTTAGTTCCATGCCCGGTGGGTGTTGGCATCTTGGAGATCATTCTTCTCCGCCTCACCTTTGTAAGCACGCTCTCACCAGCCTCTAGCTGGCGTAGGAGTTCTTGCTTCTCCGGATCTAATCCGCGCCATCTGCAATTTTATTGTCGACTTGCCTACGCCGCCTCTACATAATACTTATCAATTGAGGCATATAATACCGGAGGGGTCTTCTTGGGCTCCCTGCTGCGGCTAGTCTTGACTGAAGTTGGGCTTTGCACTCTTCCAGCTCTCAGGGACGATGGGGTATTCTTTTACTGTAAGAACCTGCATAATAAATGATCCTTAAATTAGTTATTCTAACTGTTTCAAGTCTCGGGGCTCTGATATATATATATAATCATCAAATTTTCTCACCGTATGTCTTTTACATCTTGCTCAAGTAGCCTGGTTAGACCATTTTGGCGGCATGAGTGCGCATCACCCGAGTTGAAGGCATCCAATGCCTCTTGGGAGAAACAAGCGTTGCGAAGAACTGTCCGGCGGCGCCTGTGATTCATGGCACTCTCCATCACAGAATTGGTGGCGGACAGTCTGCCCGCATCCTCTGTCGGAAGAGCGTCCGACGCACGCCTCGTGTTCGCCTCTGCTTCTAGACCTGGCTTTGGAGCCTGGCCGATGGAGGCGCGATTGGCAACCTCTCCGGATATAGTCCGGCGAGCCCTCTTTTTCCTAAAAAGAGCACGTGCGTTAGTATGCATCGTAAGAATAATACCTTGGAATAAGGCGGCGCGCCTTACTGCTGCGCCGGTGCCTCGACCCGGACTACGTGTCTCTTTAGCCTGCCGCCCTCGCGGTCCCTTGTTGGCTAGTCGCGCGGAGCTCGACATTCCGCTCGAGATCCTCCCCGTGAAACACCATTGGTATCGGTGATAAAAATAAGCACGGACGGATCATCTTCGAAGTATTGGGACTTCGGTCTTGGTTACTTGTGAGGCGGGGAGTAGTCCAGGATAATCGGCTGTAATAGCCACCAAGGCATTGTCGATGCTCAGTTGGTAAAATACCCCATCGACCAGCTCCATGGATATGTCCGTATCCTCTTGGGAGGCCGGATCGAGGAACCGTTCGGGATCCTCAGGTTGTGGAGGAGGGTTTTTTATATCCTTTACGGCCTGGCGCAATTCCTTCGTCGAAATCACAAGATGAGATACTTAACCACGGGAATATGGAACGGATGGGCAAAAAGAAGTGTCCGCTTACCCAGTTTGGGGGATTGTGCATAGAAAATCCGCCATGTGGATTGACGCGGAGAAATTCCTCCTCTTCTCCCTTGTACAATGCGGAGAAGATCTTCGTCGGAGCGGCAACCGGTTCCGCCCCCTTACGACCGCAGCGGGTGGCATCATCCTCCCCGTTGAAATCCCACATGGGGTGGCCTCTATACTGAAGCGGCTGCACTCCCCGCATAATGCATGTGGCCATGACCTCGATCATGGTCAGTCCGGAATGAGCTAACAACCTTATCCGGCTCATCAGGTAAAGGACGTCCTTGTCATTTTCCTTACGAGGGTTCCGTGGGCCTTGACTTAGGCGCTTCTTGAAGGAGCATTATCGAACTCGTGGAGGCTGATCCGAATAGGGTCCGGCAGAGGACATCTTCTATATAAAACCATTCTGAAGGCCAGTCTTCGGACGCCTTATTTGGGGTTCCGGATAGATATCCGGTCCCAGCGATGCGCCATAGTTCAGCTCCGCCCACTTGATATATCGACCCCTCCTGAGAACGGGCCACGAGGCAGAACAGCATCTTCCACAGCGCGAAATGAGCCTCACAGCCCAAAAACAGCTCGCAAAGGGCTACGAAGCCCGCGACATGCAATATGGAGGCTGGCGTAAGGTTGTGCAGCTGGAGGCCATAGAACTCCAGCAGCCCCCAGAGAAACGGATGAATTAGAAATCCGAGCCCTCTTATCAAATAAGGGATAAGGCATACCCGCTCTCCTTTTGAGGGATTAGGGACGCTCTCCGCTTGCTCTCTGCCATTATAGGTGGCAAGTCCGGCTCGAACCGGGACCATGTAGGCTGGGGGAAGGAATCCCTTGGCTTGGAGCGCCACTAGCTCGCTGTGCGGGATGGAACATATCTTCCAATCTCCAGGTTGAGGACTAGGAGGGAGAGAGGAGGAGCTACGACGACCGGCCATGATGGAATGAATCTCTGTCAGGTGTGCTCTGATGAAAGCTCGCGAAGGGAAGGCGGTGTGATTTGGATCTAAATCCTCGTCTCTTTAATATACAGCTCATTTGTGCAGCTAGGGGGATAAATGTAAAACACCCTGGCTTTTCGCATTCGTTTGACACGTGGAAGATGGCCATTATTGGGCGCGGAAGCCAAGGAGCGCAATATTCACGAGGAGCCGGACACTATTCAACAGGTACACGAAATTTGGAGAAGAACCCGCTTTGCAATGCCGAAGACAATCCGCGCGCCGGAATCGCTGTCATTAAAGCCTGGTTCGGGGGCTACAGAGGGAGTCCTGGATTAGGGGGTGTCCAGATGGCTGGAATATAACCTTCGGCCGGACTCCTGGACTATGAAGATACAAGATTGAAGACTTCGTCCCGTGTCCGGAAGGGACTTTCCTTGGCGTGGAAGGCAAGCTTGGCGATACGGATATGTAGATCTCCTCCCATTGTAACCGACTCTGTGTAACCCTAGCCCTCTCCGGTGTCTATATAAACCGGAGGGTTTTAGTTCGTAGGACGAACAACAATCATACCATAGGCTAGCTTCTAGGGTTTAGCCTCTCTGATCTCGTGGTAGATCTACTCTTGTACTACCCATGTCATCAATATTAATCAAGCAGGAGTAGGGTTTTACCTCCATCGAGAGGGCCCAAACCTGGGTAAAAACATCGTGTCCCTTGTCTCCTGTTACCATCCGCCTAGACGCACAGTTCGGGACCCCCTACCCGAGATCCGCCGGTTTTGACACCGACAGTAATGATATGGTGAGTAGTGTTGGTCATTGCAATGATGATAGTATGCTTATTGTGGATGATCCTTCATCACTATATAATTGCAATGCTCCTTCTTTGGGCTTTAACACTTCGAGCACTCCAAATTTTCTGTCGGAGTAATGGGCCACGGGTAGGCAAACCCGAGCCCCTGGACCTTTCAAAACATCGGGGCAGACTGCGCCCCTCAAGACCCCAAGACGAAGAGCCGCCTTCTGAGAGTCGGCGACAGAGTCGCCGACTGCCCCTCCCAGCCGAGTTCCAGAGACGGCCTCAGGACAAGCCGACTCAAGCCAGCGACTTCCGATGAAGCCGGCTACGGCGGCCGGCGACTCCAACCACCCCTTACTGATGCGACTACTAACGGGACGGGATGGGGCCGCCTTGCAGCCCCGTCCCTGCCCCGTTCATAAAGGACAAGCATGGCCACAGAGCGCCGTACTGACGGAGATCTCTGTCCGGCGCGGCACTGTTGCCACGCCGGCCCTGACGTCAGCCCCGTGGGCAGATTCCTGTACCCACGATGGCTGTTTATGCGACCGAAGGCGGCGGGACCGCTTTGTCGGCGGGAGTGCAGAAGACGGCGAGAGTGCCCCAAAGATGGACCCATTGGGAGCCGGCCTCCGAGAGTCGGCCGGCCCCTCCCACGGGCTCCATGCGCCATTAACCAGAGAAGACAGGAATGGCAGCGGTGATCGCCCTTGAGCGGCGGCTGCTGTTGCCATGACCCCGCGACAAGCCAGCGTCATTAGAAGAGCGGCTCTGATAACCCGCAGCCGGCAAAGGCCGCAAGCGGACACGGGCTGTCGGCCCCATCTGGACCGTCGGCGGGGCCCACTAGTCGGCGCAGAAGACGGCGATTTAAGAGATTGACGGCTGGGACCTGCACCCAGCCAGATTACCATTGTACCCCCGGGGGGTAGGCCTATATAAACCCCCCGGGGCACCCATGCAAAGGGTTGGAACCTAGTAGTTTGACACACACATAGAGGGAAGAGAAGAGCTAGCCGTGCCCATCTCCTTCCTCACCCCGAACAGCTCAAGGAGCAATCTTGTACTCACTTTGCCATAGTGATCATGCGGAGACCCCGCAGAGCAGTAGTAGGGGTGTTATCTCCTCAGAGAGCCCTGAAGCTGGGTAAGATTCGCCGGCGTGCATGCCTTCGCCTCATCCCGTTTCCAGGCACCGGCGACGTTCTACTCGCCCCCTCCATGATAAGCCATCCTTTGGCATATGTCGCACCCAAGCCCCGACAGTTTCACATGCTTGTGTTGATAGTCCTTGCATATCATGTAGAAATTGCTTGACTAAATCTCATGATGATATGCTTGCTATGTCTTGTTGCCATGATAAAAATGCATTTATTTCCTCGAATTGTTGTGCTAACAATGTAGAGGAAACCCAACACTCCATGGAACAAGATATGGTCTCAAATGGTGCTTCAAGGGATCCTACATCATCATCTATTGCTTTATGCCTTATGGCTAAGGCTTCAAAGGTATCTCCCACTTTGAACCCCAATATGTCTCTTGATGATGATGTTAATGCTAATGATGATGAGGATAACGATGAAGAGAATGATAATGTTGCCTCCTTAAAAATTAAGGGGGAAATGATTTTTAATGCTCTTCGTAACAATAAAATTGCTCGTTCCAACTTCATGGAAATAATGTCTATTGCCATTGATGGCAAGAAATACATTGAGGAGTTGGAATCTCATCTAGAGGAGCATGAGGCCACCATTGATAAAATGGAAGCTCATGAGCGTGATTACGCTAATGAGATTGCGGACCTCTCTCAAGCTCTTGAACTTGAACAAACCACCAAGGAATCTCTTGAGGAGACTTTTGCTCTAGAGTTATCTAGAGTGAGGGAATCTCGTGATAGAGCTCTTGCGGTGGCCAATGATTTCGACACTAAAAATGAGGAGCTTGAAGTTGTGCATGCTAAACTCCTTGAGGACTTTGAGCACCTTGAAAATGGCTCAAGGGTCATTAAGAGTGAGCTCATGAAACTCACCGAGTCTCATGCTCAACTTAAAGCTTCATATTCAAAAGAGCTTGCCAAGTTGTCTTCTCCTCTTGTTGCTAATGATGATGCTTGTGCTACTAACTCTATCTCTTGTGAAGCATCCATATTGAAGTAGAATGCTGAGCTAAGGGCTCAACTTGAGTTGCTATCTAGCAATTATGGGATGTTGGAAGAAAATCATGTAAAGCTCACAAGCTCTCATGATGATATGCTAGTATCCCATAATGTGCTGAAGATAGCTCATGAGGCCATGATTGCTAAGGTAACATCTAGTGAACCTCATGTGGATACTAGCACTACTTCTAGTCAAAATAGTATATTGCCATGTGCTAGTCCTTGTAATTCATCTACTCACAATGTTGGTACATCTTGTGATGAATTGCTTTCCTTGCCTTGTTGCTCTAACGATGAAGCTTATACTTCCTCTAGTACTTGTGTTGAGACTAACCAGGTAGAGGAAATCAAAGAGCTCAAGGCCCAAGTCACTTCTTTGAAGAAAGACTTGGAAAAGAGTCATAAAGGGAAATCCACACTCAACAATATCTTGAGTGTGCAAAAATCCCCCAATGACAAAGGTGGACTTGGAATGAACTCCAATAAGAAGAAGATGTCCAAGATGAACAAAAAGAAGGGCCAAGAACAAGTCAAGAATTCAGCCAAGATTGTTTGCTTCAAGTGCAAAGTAGAAGGGCATCATGTTAGATCTTGCCCATTGAATAAGAAGGCCATTAGTTACAAGCAACAAGGGAAGAGGTCACAAGTTCAATCTCATGCTCAACCTCAAGTTGAAGAAAGGCCACTTCCCAAGAATACTCAAGTTAATGCTTATCTTGTTGAGAAATCAAGTGAGAAGAAAGTGAAGAGTAGACGTTACTACTTATGTCGTGAGAAAGGCCACGTCGCTTCTTCATGCACTAGTGGTAACTTATCCAACCAAATTATTATTGATGATATCTATTCTCTTGGGAAGGATAAGGTTGGCAATGTGTTTGCCAAGTTTGTTGGTACTCAAAGTGGTGTCAAGAAAAGAACCATTAGGGTAGCCAAGCCTATTGTGACTAACCTCTTAGGACCCAACTTGGTTGGGGACCAACTAGCTCAAACTTGATCAATAGGTGTTGTTGGAGGGCATTGGAGACTTGGCTACATTATGAAGAATTAAGGGGACTTCATCGCTCTTATTGCCTCAAGCCAAGTCAAGTGAATCATCAAGCTTATATCTTATATCCAATGTGCCTCCTTGCGGTAACTTGTACTTAAATTGTTTACATTGAAAGTTACTTGCCCCTTTGCATGTTTGGGTTTTGTTCCTTGCATGTGTTTGTATATGTTGTGCTTCCAACTTGATTATCTTGAGCAATCAAGTATGTGTGTGTTGGTTTGCACATCATGTATGTGTGTGTCATGCGTTGAGCCTTTTGCATCTTGTCTATTTCTTAGTTGGCTCTTGTGAGAGATTAATGGAATATCCCATTATGGGGGAGTGATGTGCTTTGTACACCTCACAATCCTATAAATGTGTGTACATGAGGAATACCATCTAGTATTGATATTACAAGATTATCTAGTCGCTATGTGGTATGTCTTCTCATGAGAAATTCAAATTCTTAATAGTCCATTAAATATCTCTTGTTGGATCATTTTAATTGCCTCTTGTCTATCTTTAATTGGTATCACATTATGGGGGAGTAATATGGTATGTGTATATTACTAGCCTAGAAAATGTGTACATTTGAGATATTGTCACCTAGAATTGATATTGTAAATTATCTTGTTCCTAGGTGGCATGTTAGCTCTACAAGTTGCAATTTGCTTGTGTTTGGTGTGAAGATGATGTCGGATATCCTTGCTATCTACCACCGGGAATTATTTCCAAATACTTCTTGTCTTTTGACAATTGGTACTCACTTATGTGTGGTAGAAATTATTGATAATCTTCACGTTGGTGTTTGCCTTTTATTTTCCTTATCTCTTGCCAAGTTTGTGTCAACTCCCATTGCCTTCCGTGCCACTTGAGGATCTTGTTGTTTTTCTTGATCTTGTCTAGTGTTTTCCTTGATATAGTGAACGTGGTGATCCTACCTTGTGCATTTTGTATTCAAATGCAAATTCTCTATAATGCACAACTCGTGGGGGGAGCTATCCTATTTTCTATAAAACACTAAACTTGTGATCCATTTTAAGTGTGTGTTGGTGGATGGCAAGCCGTTTCTTTATGGTACTTGTGCCATCATGAAACTTTGTAGAGAGCTTGGTTTGTTTGGAACCATCCTCTCTTTTGGGAGTTTGATATCATTTGGTGGGTACCAATGGATATCTCATTCCTTGATGTATCTTTTAATGATATCTTCCGAGTGATGATTTCTCCATTTGGTATTCTTTTCACTTGGTATTTTCTTGTATTTTGGTATCGGTTCTTGAAAGTCTTGAGCATGCATATTAACTTCATGTAGTTTCCTTGGCATGCTTTCTCTCGTTGACCCAATATATAAGGGAAACTCCACGAAGTCTCAGATTGGAT
The DNA here is from genome assembly GCA_021605205.1 of Aegilops longissima. Classification (NCBI taxonomy): domain Eukaryota; kingdom Viridiplantae; phylum Streptophyta; class Magnoliopsida; order Poales; family Poaceae; genus Aegilops; species Aegilops longissima. The sequence goes on along the minus strand of CM038677.1, from coordinate 209,711,869 downwards.
GAGATGTGCATGAATTTCATTTCCATATCTATACGCACATATTTATGTGGAGTTTGTCCTATGTATTGTTGGTGTTTCTAACTCTTTGGTCCCAATGAGTTTGGGTACCGTTTTGTAGCGACCCGACCCGAATGGATCAAGTCTCTGTGCTTAAGTGTCATCCCTGGATCGGTATGCTGACACACACAGTACTCGAGGATTTATAACAGAGGTAAATCACATGTATAAAGTAACGTAAATACTATTACCTCAATCCAAATAGTGGAAGTAACAAGGTTGTGGATTCCCATCAACACCAACGGCAAAGTTGAGTGTAGAAATCGTAACCCTAACGTATCACTTACTGTCAGAAGATCACGCAACATGAGACGTTGCAGCCACAAAGGGTCATTACATTGAATGTCTTGGCAAATTCACACTGTAGAGCAATGCTGAAATATGGCTATCACTACATGCATATATGGCTGGTGGAAAAGCTCTATGGTTATAAGGTTTTGCGTAAAGCCAATTTTTCCCTACTGCAAAGAAATAGATTTTAATTAACTATCATGGTGGTTGTTAAACATTGAGAATGGTTGACAGCATTCTCAATCCCAATTAATCATCATCATTAAAACCCAACAAATTATTTAAGTAACATGATGAGATTCACAGGAAAATCCAAGTACTAGATACTCAAAACGTCCATAACCGGGGACACGGCTGACCATGATTAGTTTATACACTCTGCAGAGGTTTGCGCACTTTTCCCCACAAGACTCGATCGCCTCCGTTGGATTCCTCGCACTACATGATGTTTGAGAAACGGATGACCGAGACATAGTCTTTCAGAAGCGCTAGCACCTTAAGATGGATAGACTGGTACACCTACTTTCCCCTACATCTGCTAGTCTACCCAATAAGAGTTCGCACGACTTAATCAACTATTCCAGAGCCCATAATGGCTTGTGGCTGCACACGGAAGTTTCTAGCATGAGTAATCTCATGATCCCTTTGAGCCTGGGTGGCGGTCCAAAAAGAAAACAGGCAATCCTGGTCTACCAGGTGCCTAGACGAGCAATCTGGAATAACCGGTACCTCAATCCACCAGATGTGTATTAATGTTGCCACCTTAAATAAACCATTAATTATCAATCTCACATCATCATGGATATTCACTCAAACCCAATCCACGTCTCTGAGCATAGCATGGCATTATAAGCATATCGTTGAAGTAACTCCCAAGGGTTTGGTAATAAACAGGTCAATAGGTTCCTACCTCATCAACTACTTCCCAATACCCACATGTTATCAATCCTACTCATGCAATGTTTGAGGGTTGAAACTAATGCATAAAAACTGGGTATGAAAAGGGATATGATCAAAGTGTGAACTTGCCTGCAATGTTGATGAAGATGATACGCTCTCAACTCCTGATAGTTCTATTGGTCACACTCCGTTCAATCTATCGTAAGCAAACAATAGTAACCACACGTAAGCAATCACTCAAAAGATCGGAGAGAACGAAGAAAACAATTCGAAAAACATCAAAACCAAGCAAATAACTCTTGCAACATAAAACAATTTCTAACATTACCAAAATTATGTGAATTTGGCCTTATCAGAAAGTTTAGGTCAAGAGCTTCGATTTACAAAAAGAATCAACTAAATCGGAGTTACAAAACTCAAGTTATGATCAAACGAAGTTCAAATTCAAATCTGATCTAATCCAAATTTTAAACTTTCAAAAACATGTTTGAGTTGGATTAATGGATAGAGGAGATCGTAACGAAGAAGTAGGCGTTGGTTTCATTGAATTCCGACTTACGAGCAAAAAGTTGTAGTCGTTTGAAAACCAGGGGCTAATCTGTGAATAAAATATTTACAAACAGGTCCCTGGCCGAAAACTAAAAAAAAGAAAAAAACTCCTATTGAACGAACGTTCGCTACAGAAGCATAAGCGATGAATTCGTCCACTAAAGAGGCTTAACTAATGAACGTTCGCTATTTAGCAGAAAACGGTTTAAAAAAACAGAATCAATCTGGTCCATTGGATCCAGATCTGACGGTGGGGGAGGAGCGGGGAGTTATCGCGGCGGCGGAAGTCGCCGGCGATGAGGGAGACGGCGGCGGCAGCTCAGGTCCGGCCGGGGCAGCAGCTCCAGTCGTCGAGGAGGGCAACGGAGGGGTCGGGGAGGGTCGGCGCGGCGAGGCGAGGAGGATGGCGACGTCGGCGGTGTCCATGAGGGACGGACGGAGCGAGGCGGCGGCGGTGGATCTCGCCGTGGCGGCGAGCAACAAGAAGATGCGGGGAAAAGGAGAGAGAGAGCGGGGCCAGGGCGGTATTTAAGGGAGGAGGCGGCGGTGGCGTGGAGAAGGGACAGGAGGAGACAGGAGGCGACGGCGTCCATGGCGGCGGTCTTTGCGTCTGGCGGACGGAGTCCGCCCGTGGTCGGGGAAGCGCGGAGCTGGGCTGGGCCGTGGCCTGGCTGGGAGCTGGGCCGGCCCAGTTCGGCGGAGGGATTTTTTTAATCAAACATAAAAATAACAAAACAAAAGAAAATGAAAATATTATATAGGCTTATAATATATCAAAAATTTCAAAAAAGATTTTCTACATCATGAACATTTTATAATGCCAAATAAAATCCACACAAATTCAGATAATTCAAAGAGTGCTACTGGTCTAATAAAATCCAATAAAATCATTTTAAAAATACCAAAATTAATTCAAATTTATTTCTCTCCATTTTTACGATGTAGGGAATCATGTTACCCTATTTTCCATATGTTTAAAAAAAATAATTTGAATAAAACTCAAATAACTCCAAATTGAAAATAAATTCAAAAGAACTTTGAATTTAATTCTATGAAACTCCCAACTCATATTTCATATGTTTTGAAGAAGTCATTTTTCTTCACTGTGAAAATTATTGAGTTGCATAAAGTTCTGGGTTGGAAATATTTTCCAAATGAAATTCAAATATTTTCAACACCTTGTCATTTAAATAAATGGAAGAAGTCATGTCATCTTCTCTCCGGGTTTTGTGGTGAAAAGAATTTGAATTCACGGAGATCACGAATGCAAAATGAAAGTTTGGGAAAGTCCTTTTATTCCCTCTCATTTAACTTCCAAAAGTTTGAATTTCACTCAATTTCACACAATCAATCAAACAATCAATCAAATCTATCTATTTATTATAACATTCCAAAATTTAGAATTTTGGGATGTTACAAACCTACCCTTAAAATGAATCTAGTCCTCGAGATTGGAGAACTAGAAAGAAATGGGTTAGGTTTGGGGGTCTTCTCAAAATCCATCGATCGTCTCCGGGGTCTAGGGTGCTACCACCCTTAGAAGCATGGTTACGGTTCCATCAAAAATCATATACTCCATCCTTATTGTTGGCAGTGTCGATCTTCTCAGGTCCTCTGGATAATTACTTCTCTGGGCTTTTCCAGTAGTGGCATAACCTTTTCCTCAATTCTTTTGTCCTTTCCTCTTGGTAAGGTTATTCTGAAACTGGGTCCTCTTAGCTGACGGGTCTGGCGCCAATTATAAACAACTATCGATATCTCATGGTGGTCATCAATTTATGGTTTGTCCTGCAGGAAATGGGTCTGGGTTGAACCTCACCGTATAACCTACGGTTGGCAACAACTGCCGTGTACAAGGTAAAAAAATACCTATACCATTCTAAGGTTTAAACAAGGTTTTGATCGTCGTCTCTCTACTATAGGTAAGTCACTCAGATTTACCATCCCATATAGCAAAGCGAATAATAAGAGTAAGTCGGTATGGTGATCAATCCATCCCTTTTAAATCATTACCTTGTACATGGTTTAGCGAATCTCGCATTCTAACACTCGGTCATCCTCACAAGCATTGCAGAATTTCTCTTATCGACGAACCAAGTTCGGATAATCCATTGATTATGCAAGCCAAACAAACATCTATCGTTTCTTCACAACTCTCAGGTTTTGCGTAAACTCCTATAAGATAAATCATTGATAAAATCATAACTTCTTCTGGGTTTTCCTTGACAAGAATGTGCTTGCTTCTTGGCAGGTCCACAGGGCACGTGGGTTATAGCCCATCTCATCACTTGCAAACCTTGAACACATCCTCGTGGCAACTGATCATTATTCCAACTTCCAACTTCCTAGTATTCTTAAATCCATCCAATTGTACTGTCTTCCTTCCTTCTATTGGCACCAAACTAGGGCATGGTTACTCAGACTCATCATGGAATTTCCATTGATCCATATTTCCAACATCATACCTCCCTTATATCCAATAGTAATTCATCTCTTCATCCTCGTGGGATATCCCACATGCCGAGATAAAAACTTATACTTATGATATCCATACTCCACTTCATGGAACATCATTACCCTTTTCAGGGTCAAGCGTCCTTACAGGGGAATATTGGCCATCTCTGCATGGCACTTCTTCAACTTGGAAATGTGAAACACATCATGAACTCCTGACTGGGGACACGGCTAACCATGATTAGTTTATACACTCTGCAGAGGTTTACGCACTTTTCCCCACAAGACTCGATCGCCTCCGTTGGATTTCTCGCACTACATGATGTTTGAGAAACGGATGACCGAGACATAGTCTTTCAGAAGCGCTAGCACCTTACGATGGATAGACCGGTACACCTACTTTCCCTACATCTGCTAGTCTACCCTGTAAGAGTTCGCACGACTTAATCAACTATGCGAGCCCATAATGGCTTGTGGCTGCACACGGAAGTTTCTAGCATGAATAATCTCATGATCCCTTTGAGCACAGGTGGCGGTCCAAAAAAAACAGCAATCTGGTCTACCCAGTGCCTAGATAGGCAATCTGGAATAACCGGTACCTCAATCCACCGGATGTGTATTAATGTTGCCACCTTAAATAAACCATTAATTATCAATCTCACATCTGTCATGGATATTCACTCAAACCCAATCCACGTCTCTGAGCATAGCATGGCATTATAAGCATATCGTTGAAGTAACTCCCAAGGGTTTGGTAATAAACAGGCAATAGGTTCCTACCTCATCAACTACTTCCCAATACCCACATGTTATCAATCCTACTCATGCAATGTTTGAGGGTTGAAACTAATGCATAAAAACTGGGTATGAAAAGGGATATGATCAAAGTGTGAACTTGCCTGCAATGTTGATGAAGATGATTCGCACTCAACTCCTGATAGTTCTATTTGTCTCACTCCGTTCAATCTATCGTAAGCAAACAATAGTAACCTTAAGCAAACAATAGTAACCACACATAAGCAATCACTCAAAAGATCAGAGAGAATGAAGAAAAGAATTCGAAAAACATCAAAACCAAGCAAATAACTCTTGCAACATAAAACAATTTCTAACAGTACCAAAATTATGTGAATTTGGCCTTATCAGAAAGTTTAGGTCAAGAGCTTCGATTTGCAAAAAAGAATCAACTAAATCGGAGTTATGAAACTCAAGTTATGATCAAACGAAGTTCAAATTCAAATCTGATCTAATCCAAATTTTAAACTTTCAAAAACATGTTTGAGTTGGATTAATGGATAGAGGATATCGTAACAAAGAAGTAGGCATTGGTTTCGTTGAATTCCGACTTACGAGCAAAAAGTTGTAGTCGTTTGAAAACCAAGGGCTAATCTATGAATAAAATATTTACAAACGGGTCCCTGGCCGAAAACTAAAAAAAAGAAAAAATCCTATCGAGCGAGCGTTACATCTGAGCTTATAAGCTTACTTAATTCGTCCACTACAGAGGCTTAACTAATGAACGTTCGCTATTTAGTAGAAAACGGTTTAAAACAAATAGAATCGATCTGGTCCATTGGATCCACATCTGACGGTGGGGGAGGAGGGGGAGTTACCGTGGCGGCGGAAGTCGCCGGCGACGAGGGAGACGACGGCGGCAGCTCGGGTCCGGCCGGGGCAGCAGCTCCAGTCGTCGAGGAGGGCAATGGAGGGGTCGGGGAGGGGCGGCGCGGTGAGGCGAGGAGGATGGCGGCGTCGGCGGTGTCCGCGGGGACGGGACGGAGCGAGGCGGCGGTGGCTTGCGGCGTCGGCAGCAGGCGGCAAGATGCGAGGGAAAAGAGAGAGAGAGACGGGGCCCGGGGCCCGGTATTTAAGGAGAGGAGGGCGGCAGTGGCGTGGAGAAGGGGCAGGAGGAGACCGGGCGGCGCACGGCGTCCATGGCGGCGGCGCTGCGTAAGGGGGACGGAGTCCGCCCGTGGTCGGGGAAGCGTGGAGCTGGGCTGGGCCGTGGCTTGGCTGGGAGCTGGGCCGGCCCTGTTTGGCGGAGGGATTTTTTTAAAACAAACAGAGAAAATAATAAAACAAAATAAAATGAAAATATTATATAGGCTTATAATATATCAAAATTTTCAGAAAAAGATTTTCTACATCATGAACATTTTTATAATGCCAAATAAAATCCACACAAATTCAGATAATTCAAAGAGTGCTACTGGTCTAATAAAATCCAATAAAATCATTTTAGAAAATACCAAAATTAATTCAAATTCATTTCTCTCCATTTTTATGATGTAGGAATCATGTTACCCTATTTTCCATATGTTTAAAAAAATAATTTGAATAAAACTCAAATAACTCCAAATTGAAAATAAATTCAAAATAACTTTGAATTTAATTCTTTGAAACTCCCAACTCATATTTCATATCTTTTGAAGAAGTCATTTTATCTTCACTCGTGAAAATCATTGAGTTGCATAAAGTTCCTGGGTTGGAAATATTTTCCAAATGAAATTCAAATATTTTCAACACCCCTTGTCATTTAAATAAATGGAAGAAGTCATGTCATCTTCTCTCCAGGGTTTTGTGGTGAAAAGAATTTGAATTCACGGAGATCACGAATGAAAAATGAAAGTTTGGGAAAGTCCTTTTATTCCCTCTCATTTAACTTTAAAAAAGTTTTGAATTTCACACAATCAATCAAATCTATCTATTTATTATAACATTCCAAAATTTAGAATTTTGGGATGTTACACGTTTAGTTTGTGTTGTTCTTTTAGGAACATTTGGAGATGCATTGGATGCTCGGCTCACTCACAAGGAAGGTGTTGTCACCATGTGCATATTGGAGTCAAGCTAGGTTGATCAATGAACTACTATCTACCTTCAATTGGTATCTACCACATCCTTCCAATGGTATCTCGGTAACAAGTATCTATTCATGCTTTCCTCTCTTGCATTCAACCTTGTGTAGGTTGCATCTTTGCATGATATTCATTTCATATCTTGTGATACTTGTTTCCTTTCTCAAAGCATCCCAACGATGATCTCTTGTTGCTAGTTGTGATGTCTTTGATGGATGAGTGAATGGACTTCATTTATATACATAAGACCATATCTAGCCATGTGCTATGCTTTCAAGCAAATATCTTATTGGTATATTTATGACTTCCTTATGGATATCTTGTTCCTTCGTCTTGTAACTATTTCGGGTGACAACCTTCTTTGTAGATATATATCATCATGATTTCGTCTACCTAGAACCTTGTACACGTGAGAGAAACTACATCTTTAGTTGATATCCTTTCTTTCACGTCCACCTTGTCTTTCTTATGTTATTTCTTCGGTGGCTCCGTGAAAGCTTTTTCCTTGAGTGCGTGTCCTCTATCATTGCATCTTGATGCACTCTTGTGTGGTGAAGATTATTTTCCTCTTGCTTATCTTTACGAGGCTTTTTTTTTCTCATCTTAGTTGGTATCCCTCCTCTTGATGAGCCTCTCTTCGTCATTCTTCACCACGGGTTGTCACAAGCATAGGTTCTCTATTTGCTTATTAGTAAGCTTGTGAACCCATTTGCCAGTTGTGTATGGGAATGATAGGCCTTGCACCGTGTGCCTCATTATTTCAAGACTATGTTGATGCTTAATGCTCATCCTTATTTTAGTCTTCTCAAGTGCTTTGCCATGACTCACACACATCATTTTGGTTGAGCCTATTCTTAAGTTGCCTCTTTTACATGTTGCTCAACCATGTGTTTGTTGCTTGTGCTAGGCTTTGTTTCCTATATGCTCACTTACACTAGTTGTGAGTTTCTATTGATTTTGGGGGAGCTATGATCCTATTTTGTGCACTTTTGTATTCAAATACAAAAATTCTTATGTGTGCACAAATCATGGGGAGCTTCTCTAGTTTCTTTAGAACACTCCTTTGCGCATATCATAATATCTTTATTCTTGTGGCACGTAGGATCATTGGTCTAGTTGGTTCAATTGATATCCCTTGATTGCTTGCTTCAATTGGTATCTTCTGATTGCTTGTGTCTATCTTTGTTATGTCTTTATGGCATATCTTTCTGTTGCAATCTTTGAGCCTCAATATAGTTTGTCTTCCTCCAAGTATTGACAGTTGGATATGTGTATTGCATTCCACTCTCTTGTTGAGAAATACACAATTTATGGAGGACCACAATTTATATTGGTCTTCTAAGCTTTTCGCCCATTTCGGCAATCGATGCCAATGGGGGAGAAGTTTCAGAGAGTTTTGTGGAATAGTTTAGAGAGTTTTCTACTCTTGCTTTGGTTTTGTTCCTTAGCATTTGCATCTCATATGCATGCATTATTGGTTGTTGTATTGCATGGTGATGCATAATTCCTTGTATAAACTCTCTTGAAAGTGATTGTCATCAATTACCAAAATGGGGGAGATTGAAAGAACATGCGGTGCCCCATGTTTGGTTTTGGCAATTGATGACAATCTCTATGGACTAATGGTTGCCTTAAGTTATATTTGAAGGGTTTGTCCATAGGCTTTTCTTGGAGTCCATTTGTTGGTTTCAAGGAGAGTTCGTGATGACCAAGGTGCTATTAAGGAATTATCCAAAGATTGGTCTTATGAGTATTGAGCTTATATCAAGCATGTCTTGAAGAAGAAGAGTGTGTGATCATTCATGTTTACCTTCAAGACATCATCCAAATGAAGAGAGTTGGAAAGATTCAAGGTTGATCAAGACTAAGTCAAAGAGTGAATCAAGTTGATCAACACACAAAGCATAGAAGATGTACCGAGAGGGATCAAGCGATCCCATGGTATGGTAAGCATGGTCAATTACGCTTTGTGTACTAACCCATAGTCTTCGTGAGAGTTCTTTGTGGGGTTAGGTTGCGGTGTGCAAGTTCAAGTATGATCATCACGAAGAGATCATATGCTTGAAGATTGCCGTCCATTGTGGTGGCAATGGACTTGTGAAGATGTGTCGAAGAGTGGCTCACCCATAGTGGAGTATGGGGGAGCAACCAACTAGTCTTCATCGAGCCAACGCAATCAACAAAGGTGGTCCAACTTGAGGGAGTCAAGATCGTCATCATCTAGCTCAAGTGGACTATGCGCAAGGCAAAGTTTTGCCCTTGATAGGTTTTCTATTTTACCGGTCTCATGGTAGTTGTGGGAGACCGGGTTATAGGATCGATTGTCGTACTATCAAGGGGGGCTCTCGATGAGTTGCTTGATCGTATCGTTCGTAGAGAGCTCAAACCATTGCATCCTTGCATCATCTTTCTTGGTTTGTGTTTGGTGTTTCTCTTTGTGAGTTTTAGAGCTTGTGGTCTTCTTCTTGACAAGCTCGAGTTCATCGAAAACGGAGTTCATGTGCATCTTCTATGATGTTTTCGATGTTGGAGGTTATGCTAGTTCTTATCTGTTGGAGGTTTCTCTCCTCTATTTTTTAGGCATACCTCCCCTGCCACTTCTTACTATAATCAGCCGCTGTTGGATGCTACTCGTCGTCTTCTATCCAACAAGCTTGAGTTTGCTCAATTTGAAGCTCATATGCAGAAGTTGTGGCAGTTTAGGCTTTATTGCATCCTCTGTTTTCTCTGTTGTGTTCCTGAAAGCCTCAAGCGGTAGTACTGCTCTCTAGAGCGGTAGTACCGCTTATGTAAGCGGCAATCTGTGACCTGTGTGCGATAGTACCGCTATACGGGATCGTCTTTTCGTGTCGGGTTTCGCGGTAGTAGAGCGGTAGTACCTCTTATAAGCAGTAAGCAGTACTACCTCTCCACCCGAGCGGTAGTACCTCTTATTAGTGGTAAGTGGTACTACCTCTCCACCAGAGTGGTAGTACCTCTTATAAGTGGTAAGAGGTACTAACTCTCCTCCCGAGCGGTAGTACCTCTTATAAGTGGTAAGCGGTACTACCTCTCCCCAGAGTGGTACTACCTCTCTGGCAGAACTTCAACTCATGTTTTCTCTCTCGTTGGGCTATTTTGACCGTGCTAAGCGGTAGTACCGCTCCTCCAAGCGGTAGTACCGCTTGTGCACGACCTGAGCACATAACGGTTGGATTCGGGAGGTCCTATAAAAGGGGGTCTTCATCCCCAATGAACCTTATCCTTTGAGCTCGTGTTCTTCCCCCATTGTTGACCTTCTTCGAGCTTGCTAACTCTCAATCCCTCCATGGATTCTTGCTAGTTTTGAGGGAAAAAGAGAGGAGATCTAGATCCACATTTCCACCAATCACTTTCTCCTCTATGTGAGGGGAACCCCTTGGATCTAGATCTTTGAGTTCTTGGTGTTCTCCTTCTTGTTCTTCCTCTCATTTTCTTCCCTAGCATTAGTTGCTTCGGTGGGATTTGAGAGAGAAGGACTTGGGCACTCCGTGTGCCCTTGCCATTGCATTTGGTGCATCCGTTTGAGTTCTCCACGGTGATACGTGGAAGTTACAAGTTGAGAAGCTTATTACTCTTGGGTGCTTGGTTCCCTTGAGCTTGTTCCTCTTGGGTGCTTGGGCACCCTAGACGGTTGTGTCGGCGTTCTGGGAATGGGGGTACCCAGACTTGCCTGCCTGCAGCCTGCGGCGTGGCTCAAGGGGTGGCCCAGTACGGCCCATCTTCATCAACACAAGATCAAGACCCTCGCAAGGGGCCAAGCCTCGCGGGGCAGACGACAGGAAGCTTCCTCATGCACGGCCTCGTCAGGCTGGCTCGCGAGGAGGCGGAGAGATCAAGGCGGCGTACCTCACGAGGTGCCCATGACGCAAGCCATGACGACTGAGGGCGCCCAGGGCGCCCGACTGCAAGTGATGTCCTCATTTCCCTTTGGTGCAAAGGAGGCAAGCGCAGGCCAAGGCACCAGGCAAAAGCAACCATTTCGGTGCAACAAGACCAAGACCAGCAGAACGGCAGGAAGGAGGTCATCGTGGAGCCCAAGCCGGCGTCACCGTCAGAGTCTTTGGCAGGCGAGGACCGACTTTAGTCAGGATAAGTGTACTAGATGTTCCCCTTCAAAATGGCCAATTGTTGGCGCCCTTCCCGTCCAATATTTGGGAAGAGGCCCAGGGCCTCTGCCTATAAATAGGACTAGCCACCCACCGGGTAGGGGGACCGGATGGAGAGATCGATACCTGAGAGGGGGATCGATCAAAGAGAGGATCGGCATCAAGAGAGAGAGAAAGAGAGGCGACTGAACTCCCCTAGCAGTTCATCGCACCAGCCAAGAACAACACCCTCGCGAGGCTGTTCTTCCCTTGTACTGTTCATCATCAGCCCCAGAGGCAATCCACCACACCAAACACTGGAGTAGGGTATTACACTACAATGGTGGCCTGAACCAGTATAAACCTCGCGTCCTCTGTGTTGTTCTTCGTGTAGTTTAGATCTTTGCGAGGCGACAAGACGTAGGTAGGTTGGAGGTGCGATCTCCGCGTGCACCCCAGAGTTTGAACCTAGAGGGTCTGCCGGAACCCGAAATCTGACATTTGGCGCGCCAGGTAGGGGTGCACCGGAATCCGCCTTCCGCCGCCCTGCTCTTCGCCGCCCCTCGCATTCATGTCAGACGCTCGTCAAGCCCGCGCCGAGCGCCGGGCCGCTCTCGCTACTCGCGTCGCCCAGACGGCTCCCATTGGCGGCTGCCCCCGCCGTTCCCTGTCGCCTGCCGTCAATGCCGCCTCCGGCCCGGCGGGGAACGAGCAGCAGGCGTCGTCTCTGCATCCTTCGGTGCAGTGGGAAGGCCGCACCGCCACCCCGTCGCTGACTCCAGCCGGTTCTTTGTCCCACGCCCGTCGCGCTCCTGCGGACGCGCATGCCGCGTTGCTCCTGGCACGGGAACTCCTGCACTAACGTCCCGTCGACGACCTCTACGACGAGTGGCTCGCCCGCATCACCGAGCTCGTCAGCGCCGCTGGGGGCTCCCCTGCGCCATCCTCTCGCAGCTGCGCGCCCGCGCTTTGCTGGCGATGAGCTCGGGCGCCTCAGCCGCCTCCCCCCTCAAAAAGGCGCCTTGGCCCCAAGGCGCATGGCCCCTGGGCGGAACCCACTCCGTCCTGCACCATCACAGCAAGAGAAGAGCTGCCAAGAGGTCCCTCGTCCCAAAGAAGCTGCCCGAGTGCTCCCTTTTGACCCGTCACGATCAAGGCTCCTACTCCAGCGCGCCAAGACCCCGCGCTGCTCCTGGCGGCAGCGCACGGAGACCTCCAAGATCAAGCCCTCCGTCACCAAAGGCCTCCCGTGGCCACTGCAGGCTGCCGTGCCTTCACCGCCGAGCTGCGCGGCGTGACTTGGCCGGGCAAGTTCAAGCCAGACCTGCCCCCATGCTACGATGGCACGACCGACCCTGCGGAGTTCCTCCAGCTCTATGAGCTGGGCATCGAAGCCGCCAACGGGGACGAGAAGGTCATGGTGAACTGGTTTCCCATGGCGCTCAAGGACGGTGCCCGCACCTGGCTCCTGAACCTGGCTCCTGGCACGATTTCCTCCTGGAACAAGATGCGCACCCGATTCATCGCCAACTTCCAAGGCACCCGCATCGGCCCCCGGCCATGTGTGACTTGCGCCGCATCAAGCAGCAGTCAGAGGAGACCCTGCAAAAGTTCATTCAACGTTTCAACAATGCTCGCCTTAAGATCCCCAGGGTGTCTGAGGAGGCCATCATCTCAGCCTTCTCCGACAGTGTGCGTGACGTCAAGATGAAGGAAGAGCTCGCGATCCATGAAGACATGTGCACATCCCTGGAGCTGTTCAACTTGGCGACCAAGTGCGCCAGGGCTGAGGAAGGACGCCTTTCCTTCTCGAGCTGCCGTCACTGACCGTAAGAGAAGAAGCCCAAGGTCAAGGACTTGAAGCGCAAGGGGCTGCCATGCTTGCAGCAGAGCCGGACACCAAGCGAGGAAGGATCAGCCTGAGTCATCCAAGGGCAGTCGGTACTGCGTGTACCATGACCTCCACACCCACAACACCAACGAATGCCAAGAGCTCAGGGCCGTGCGTGCCAGCCGACGCCCCGAGCGCAGCGACCGGGGCTATGGCCGAGGAGGAGGAAGAGGTGGAGGACGATGGGAAGACCGTGGCCCTCGCCAAGGGTGGCGTGACCCGCCTCGCGAGGGAGGCTGGAGGGATCAGCCTAGCGAGGATCGCCAACAAGGCAACGCAGGCCTCCCTCCTCTGCCACCACAGCCAAGGAGAAATGAAGACCATCATCAGGATGAGGGGGCTGGGGGCTTCCAGGAGCCGCGCGCAATCGCTTGCATCCTGGGCAGAGCTCAAGCCCCAGCCTCTCAGCGCATCTTCAAGCAGTTCGCTCGCGAAGTGAATGCAATCCTCCCCAGGCTCGAAGCCACACGCCCCCTCAGGTGGTCAGCATGCGCCATCACATTCAGCTCAGCGGATCAGCTCAAGTGCGCAGCCACAGCCGGAGTCCTCCCGGTGCTTTGTTCCCCAATCGTCAGCAATGCGCAAGTCACAAGGACCCTCATCGATGGCGGAGCAGGGCTCAATGTCCTATCTGTTGAGACATTCAACAATCTCCAAGTGCCATACAATCAGCTTCAGCCAACCAAGCCTTTCTCCGGAGTCACTGATGGTTCCACAGTTCCGATAGGGCAGGTCCGCCTTCCTGTCACCTTCGGGACGCGCGACAACTACCACACCGAGCTCATTGACTTCGACGTCGCGCACATTCGCCTGCCGTACAATGCCATCCTCGGGTACCCAGCTCTGGCCAAATTCATGGCCGTGACTCATCACGGCTACAATGTCGTCAAGATGCCAGGAAGCGGTGGAGTCATCACGGTGCCTTGTGAAGAGAGAGACGCTGTGTGTTCTCTGGAGCGTGCTTTCCAAGTCGCATCAATTGAAGACCCAGATCACAGGAGCGGGAGGCTTCCCGAGGCCGCTCCTAAGAAGAAGAAGACATCGCCTGGCCCGAGCCCTCGGGAGGCAGGCCCCTCAGAGTCCGCGCCTGTTCATGGGGCACCTCCCTCTGTCGCATAGGAAGGCGCGCCCGGCGCCCTCCTCGAGCAATGCTCGGGGGCTCTCTCCTGGAGGGTCACCGACTTTGCTAAGATCGCGAGGGAGGCGCTCGGGCACCACTTGGAGGCGTGTTTCAAAGCACGTTTCCCTCAGGAAGGAGCAAGGCAAGGAGGGCCAAACCCTCAGGAGTTCATCAGCAAGATCATTCAGGAGCTGCAGGAGTCAAGAGTCATGAGTGGCAGCCGCCGCTTACCCGCCGTAGCTCCCCATCCAGGCGAGGATGGTGGGCTGCGCATCTTCATCGACATACCAGGGCTCAACCGAGTCGCCTCTCAGGAGCGCCTCTGGCCCTCACGCGTGGGACGCTGTGAAGGTCCACCCCACAGCTATGTTCGCATGCCTTACGGCTTGCCGAACACGGCTGCCGCGCGCCAGCGCCTCATGAGGAGCATCCTCGAGGCTCAAGTGGCCAGGCGTTCCACACTCCTGGCGGAGATGGAGATGGTCCGCGAGGAGCCACCGGCGCCTCCGGAGCCTCCCGAGGCTCCTGGGCCTGGGGGCTCGTGAAGATATGCTTCCGAAGCGCACGGCGTCCGCTACTTCAGAATCCCTTCATCTCCAACATCACCAGGTGACGTCCTTCTAGTTTCATTTTCAGCTGGGAGCGCCCCCCAGGGCTGCATCATTCCCAGGCCGCATGGGTCCATCCCTGCAGCATGTATCCCTTTTGATTCATGTTTCTAGCTTACTTTATTGGGGGCACCCCTCGGGCTGCGTCATCCCCAAGTCGCTCGGGCCCGACCCAACGATGTTCGCCTTCTCTGCGCCTATGTAAATGGATTTGCTCCTTAGTGATTAACGTGTTTGACCTAATCGCCCACTCGATTGACACCAACTGATTGAGCTGCTCCCTAACGGCATGACGCTTGCGCATGGGTCCGTCCCTGCAACATCGCCAAACCTGAATGGCTGAGCTCTGGCCGCGGCAGCCCCGCAAGGCGCCACCTCGTCAAGCCTTCAGTGCCTCGTCACCCCTCCAGAGCAACCAACGGCTGACTGTCGATTGTCATGGAAAACTCTCGTTCTTCTTGTGATGAGCCTGCAGGATCTCTTCAAGGAGCGGTGTCAGACGAGGCCTTCACGACGTCTCCTTCACTCTCGTCCGTGTGAACCGATTGCACGTTAAAGGGGGTGTACCTGAGCATCACGACTCATGGACTCCTACTGGCTCTCCAGCCCTCACCTCCTGGCCTTGTCCACGGCATCGTGACCTGGCATACCAGCGACGGCTGAGCTCGCTCGAGGGCCGGGACCCGAGGACGTAGAGCAGAAATGGGAGTAAAGGCGAGAGGGAAGAGGCACGCGGGGACCTCACCGGGCAACTCCTCAGATGCCGATGCGCGGACCTAACGCTGCACCAAGAAGCGGTTTCTGACTCCCGAGATAAGTCATCCTCCGGAAATACTAGCTAGCACAGCACCGACCTCGCACCTAATGAAATCCCGTGTTGGCAACGTCGCGCTCCTTTCTCACCGAACAATGGCTGCTTGAGCGCTAAAGGGGACCTCCTGAGCATCGCGACTCAGGGGCTCTTACTGGACCCCGGGCCGCTCACCTCCTGGCCTTGACCACGGCATCGCGACCTGGCTTACCAGCGACGGCTGAAGCCTGCCTTGGGACCGGGACCTGTCGGTGCAGAGCGTCAAGCCCTCGCGAGGTTCAAAAGGAGGAACTAAGCTAAGATGGGATGAGCATCTCGCACCACTTCACGACAAGGATCATATTAACAAACGGAACCGCATGCACCTTACAAGCTCCCATGGGGTGTGTTTGTTGATTCCTCGCAGGGAACAAAAGGAGCAGATCCTAAAGAGCTCTAACTACGCGCGTCTCTGCAAGGAGACGCCATCGTCAACAGTGGGCGACGAGGCACCAGCGCCAACCCCATCCAGATCACCGGCGCTGGAAGCCTGACGCGCCCGCCCGGCTCCGAGCGTGGTGCAAGCTCGGAGGCTCGTAGCTGTCGTCGCTCGTCTTCGGAGTCGCGAAGAGCTCGGCGGAGTCGCTAGATCCTTCGACGTCTCCGCTACCTGAGGAGTTGCTGGGGGAGCGGTCGGCGAGCCTAGTCCTCGCCACGGCAGGGCCCCGGCCGCATCTCTCAGGGCAGAACTCCATCCGGCGTCCTTCCGCGTCGAAGACCTTGAAGAACATCAAGGAAGCGCCAACGTACTAAAGGTGGATCACGAGGGTGCCCCTTGTCCGGCAGACCCGGGCGATCTCGCCCCAGCCTCGGGTCATGAAGACCTTGCCCGGAGCGACGACCGCAACCTCTGCTCCGGTCGCAGGGGTGCTGCAGCCGGCATGCTGCAACCAGAGCTCCAGAGAGCCCCTCTGCGGAATCACGAAGGCGAAGGAGGGAGGAAGGAGAATCCAAGACTGAGGAGGCATGGCGGCGTGGAGCACAAGCTCTCGGGAGGAGCCCTCGGCATGGACTCCGGGAGGAACAACGCGCACCGCCGTGACCCGCCGACGCCGACGGCGGCGTCGTCCGTGACGCTCGGCATCAACTCCTTTAGGGCCCTCAATGCGGGCGTACAAGGGCAGCGGGAACCCTAGCGGTGGCTGCTCGTACACGGGGCCTCGACACCTCCTGTCGGGCGCCCTCATCTCGGCGGCAGAGGGCTAGCCGTTTCTTCGGCGGAAGCGGATCGGGACCCTCTCGGGGGGCCTTTCCTTTCTCTTCTACGGAGAACCGGCGGATCGGAGCCATTGTCGCGACGTGGAGCAAGGGCAAGGATGGAGAAGAAGGAGAAGCAAGGAGAGATGGGCTGGAAGGGCTCACGTCGTTCCGTACATATAGCCGGGGGAGGCCAACCGTCGACCTCCACGATTACAGGTAATCATGACCCGCTTTGCATGTAGGGACTTGTCAATTCGTGCAGTTGCCGAGGCGTCGTGGGGAAGCAGGTACGCCCATATGCAATCAACCGCCACGCGGCGCCCAAGGCCGCAGGCTGTTGGGGCCCGCGGCGCTTCGCACTTGCCCCTTCGCTTCTCTGCTAAGCCAAGTCCAGGCGCGCCTTGGGCCCGGGGGCTACTGTTGGCGTTCTAGGAACGGGGGTACCCAGACTTGCCTGCCTGCGGCCTGCGGCGTGGCTCAAGGGGTGGCCCAGTACAGCCCATCTTCATCAACACAAGCTCAGGACCCTCGCGAGGGGCTAAGCCTCGCAGGGCGGACGACGGGAAGCTTCCTCAGGCACGGCCTCGTCAGGCTGGCTCGCGAGCAGGCGGAGAGATCAAGGCGGGGTACCTCACGAGGTTCCCATGACGCAAGCCATGATGACCGAGGGCGCCAGGTGGCGCCAGCCCAGATGTCCTCATTTCCCTTTGGTGCAAAGGAGGCAAGCGCAGGCCAAGGCATCGTGCAAAGCAAACATTTGGTGCAACAAGACCAAGACCAGCGAGCGGCGGGAAGGAGGTCATCGTGGAGCCCAAGCCGGCGCCACCGTCGAGTCTTTGGCAGGCGAGGACCGACTTTAGTCAGGATAAGTGTACTAGATGTTCCCCTTCAAAATGGCCAATTGTTGGCACCCTTCCCGCTCAATATTTGGGAAGAGGCCCAGGGCCTCTTCCTATAAATAGGACTAGCCACCCACCGGGTAGGGGGACCGGATGGAGAGATCGAGGCCTGAGAGGGGGATCGATCAGAGAGAGGATCGGCATCTAGAGAGAGAGAAAGAGAGGCGACTGAACTCCCCTAGCAGTTCATCGCACCAGCCAAGAACAACACCCTCGCGAGGCTGTTCTTCCCTTGTACTGTTCATCATCAGCCCCAAGGCAATCCACCACACCACACACTAGAGTAGGGTATTACACCACAATGGTTGCCTGAACCAGTATAAACCTCGTGTCCTCTGTGTTGTTCTTCGTGTAGTTTAGATCCTTGCGAGGCAAGGAGACGTAGGTAGGTTGGAGGTGCGATCTCCGCGTGCACCCCAGAGTTTGAACCTAGAGGGTCTGCCGGAACCCGAAATCCGACAGGTTGGTGGTGTTCGGAGCTCAATCATTGTGGTGTAAA
Organism: Aegilops longissima; assembly: GCA_021605205.1. Classification (NCBI taxonomy): domain Eukaryota; kingdom Viridiplantae; phylum Streptophyta; class Magnoliopsida; order Poales; family Poaceae; genus Aegilops; species Aegilops longissima. The sequence goes on along the minus strand of CM038677.1, from coordinate 209,693,587 downwards.
GCTCCCGGCAAGCGTCGGGGTGTCCCATTAGGTTGTGGAGATCGCCCCGAGCAATTTGACGGGTACCGGTGACCACCCCCAAGGGTTGCCAAAGTGTACGGGTTCGGTGACCGCCCCCAAGGGTTGCCATTTGTACGGGTTCGGTGACCTCCCTCAAGGGTCCCTTAGTGGAATCACGGCATCTTGCATTGTGCGAGGGCGTGAGGAGATTACGGTGGCCCTAGTGGCTTCTTGGGGACCATTGTGCCTCCACACCGCTACAAACGGAGATTAGCATTCGCAAGGGTGTGAACTTCGGGATACGTCGTCGTCTCCGCGTGCCTTGGTTATCTCTTACCCGAGCCCTTTACTTATGCACTTTACTTTGTGATAGCCATATTGTTTCTTGTCATATATCTTGCTATCACCTAAGTAGTTTTTCTTGCTTAGCATAAGTTGTTGGTGCACATAGGTGAGCCTAGTTGTTGTAGGTTCTGTGCTTGACAAATTAACCGCTAGGTTTATTCCGCATTTGTTCAAGCCTCAACCGTAATTATTTTAAAGCGCCTATTCACCCCCCCTTCTAGGCGACATCCACGATCTTTCATTTACACTGAACCGTGTTACTAAAAACGGGTCGACCCTGAGGGGTACCCGCGCGAGCACAATTGCGAGTGATGTGGAGTCGGGTTGACCTGGAAGGTGCCCGTGAGATAATTACAAGGCGTGGTCGGGCATTCTTAGCCCTTACCGCAAGTCATCAAGATGGGGCAACGGGGTCACATCTTTCGTGAGTCTCTTCTTGTTTCCGCGCATTCCGAATCCACTACGATTTGGATATTTGATCCGAGGGGCCTCTGGCCTGATAGCACTAACCATCATGTGGGCATAGTATGGGCGTTCTGCGTCGTATACATCAGCCGAAGCTTAATAGGCGTCGTGGCCGGCGAAGCGGCGACGCCGGGTTGGACTGCGTAAGCACCTGCCTTGTAGAAGGAGGTAGCTAGGTCTGCTCACCGGCCGCCCACGCAACGTGCAGGAGTTCCCCGGGAGATGGCCCATGACCCCTGGGGGCATAGGTTTAGTCCAGCGTGCTGACCTCTCTATTAAGCCTAGGTCGAGTTGCGGTGTATTGTTTGGCCGAGGCCGGGCATGACCCAGGAAAGTGTGTCCGGCCGGAGTTAATCAAGCGTGGTGGGTAAGTTGGTGCACCCCTGCAGGGAAGAAAATATCTATCGATAGCCTATCCTACGGTAACGGACACTTGAAGTTGTATCCCGATCGATACAACTAGAACTGGATACTTGAGATGAGACATGGATATGAGAAATGGATAGTATGGCTCTGGGATTGCTTTCTCGCAGGGAGTCGAGAAAGGATCTCTGGCCGAGGTTGATAACACTTCTACTACTTTACTTTATGCTACTCTACTCCCTCCTGTTGCTGCAAGATGGTGGTTCCCAGAAGATGCTAGTCTTTGATTGGCTAGGCTTTCCCCTTCTCTTCTGGCATTCTGCAGTACAGTCCACATATACTACCCTTTTCATTTATACCGATGCATATGTAGTGTAGATCCTTGCTTGCGAGTACTTTGGATGAGTACTCACGGTTGCTTTGCTCCCCCTTTTCCCCCCTTTTCCATTCTTAGATGTCGCAACCAGATGGTGGAGCCCAGGATCCAGATGCCACCTTCGACAACAACTGCTACTACACTAAGGGTGCCTACTACTACGTGGAGGCCGCCGATGACCAGGAGTAGTTAGGAAGCTCCCAGGCAGGAGGCCTTGCCTTTTCTATCGTTGTTGCTTTTGTGCTAGCCTTCTTAAGGCAAACTTGTCTAACTTATGTCTGTACTCAGATATTGTTGCTTCCGCTGACTCTTGTGTTTTCGAGCTGATGTATTCGAGCCCTCGAGGCCCTAGCTTGTAATATAAAGCTTGTATTATTTTAATTTGTGTCTAGAGTTGTGTTGTGATATCTTTCCGTGAGTCCTTGATGTTGATCGTACACATTTGCATGTATGATTAGTGTACGATTGAATCGAGGGCGTCACAACCCCGGAGGGAAAAAGGATCAAGTATGTATCCAGGTATGCGCCAAGGAGGACCCAAGTAAATTCTCTCATGAGAGTTGTTCAGGAGGAAGTGCCGGTAGTGAAGGATTACCCGGATGTATTTCCGGAGGAGTTACCAGGCATGCCACCAGATCGAGATATCGAGTTTTTGATAGAGCTGTTGCCAGGAACCGGGCCTATATCGTGGAGACCATATCGGATGCCCGCAAACGATCTGGAGGAGATTAAGAAGCAGATTAAGGAGTTATTGGAGAAATATTACATTCGAAGAGGTTCATCACCATGGGGAGCCCCGGTGCTCTTGGTCGAGAAGAAGGATGGATCCTTATGTATGGTGGTTGATTATCGTGCATTGAATGAAGTAACAGTCAAGAACAAGTACCCACTGCCGATGATCACTGATTTGTTTGACCAGCTGCAAGGAGCAAAGGTGTTTTCGAAGATCGACTTGTGATCAGCATATCACCAGCTGAAGATCAGGGAAAAGGATATACCTAAGACAGCCTTCACCAGAAGGTACGGACTATGTGAGTATACGGTTATTTCCTTTGGACTAACTAACGCCCCTGCCTACTTCATGAGTATGATGAACAAGGTGTTCATGGAGTTCTTGGATAAGTTTGTTGTGGTTTTCATTGATGATATTTTGGTATACTCGAAGAATGAAGAGGAACATAAGGAGCATTTGCGTTTAGTTCTCGAGAAGCTCAGGGAACATCAGTTATATGCCAAGTTTAGAAAATGTGAGTTTTGGTTGAAGGAAGTTGGATTTCTTGGAGATGTTATATCAGGAGAAGGTATAGCAGTGGATCCCACCAAGGTTCTGTCAGTCATAGAGTGGTTGGCACCCACCTCAGTTGGAGAGATCCGCAATTTTCTTGGACTCGTGGGATACTATCGGAGATTCATTGAGAATTTTTCTAAGATTGCGAAGCCTATGACGGCATTGTTGAAGAAGGACACTAAGTTCCATTGGACTGATGAATGTGAAGCAAGTTTTCAGGAGTTGAAGAAACGTTTGACTACAGCCCCAATGTTGATTCTGCTGGATATACGCAAGGATTTCCAAGTGTATTGCGACGCCTCTCGCTTAGGACTTGGAGGAGTACTTATACAAGACGGAAGAGTTGTTTCGTATGCCTCACAACAACTTAAACCACATGAATTGAATTATGCCACGCATGACTTGGAGTTAGCAGCTGTGGTGCATGCGCTCAAGACCTGGAGACACTTTCTCACTGGAAACTGTTGCGATGTATACACGGATCATAAGAGTTTGAAGTACATCTTCACACAGAAGGAGCTTAACCTCAGGCAGAGGAGATGGTTAGAGCTAATAAAGGATTATGATATGAAGCTGCATTATCATCCAGGAAAGGCCAATGTCGTAGGAGACGCTTTGAGTCGTAAGAGTTATGTTAACACCCTCGTAAGTGGAGGGATGCCAAAAGAGTTAGCTGAGGATCTCAGGGAGCTATGTTTGGAGATTGTTCCTGGAGGTTTTGTTGCAGCAATGGAAGTTCAGTCTACATTGTTGGGAAAGATTCGAGAAGCTCAGAAGCATGACAAGGAGATTGCCGAGATAAAGGAGAGAATGGGCGAAGGAAAATCCAAAGGTTTTCGTGAGGATGAGTACGACACCTTATGGTTTGAGGACCGTGTATATTTGCCCAATAATGCAGAGATTAGGAAGTCGATACTACAGGAAGCTCATGACTCGCCATACTCGATACACCCCGGAAACACTAAGATGTATTTGGATTTGAAGGAGCGTTTCTGGTGGACTGGTATGAAGAAGGATATTGCCGAGTATGTAGCCATATGTGATGTATGTCAGAGAGTGAAGGCAGAGCATCAGAAGCCAGCAGGATTACTGCAGCCTATGCCGATACCCGAATGGATGTGGGATAAGCTTGGCATGGATTTTATCACTGGATAGCCCAGGACCCGATCGGGATATGGTTCTATCTAGGTAGTAGTGGATCGCTTGACCAAAGTAGCCCACTTTATCCCAGTAAAAGCCACTTATACAAGTGCGAAGTTGGCCAAGATATATATGACCAGGATCGTATGTCTGCACGGAGTTCCGAGGACCATCGTATCAGATAAAGGAACACAGTTCACTTCAAAGTTTTGGCACCAGCTACACTAGACCTTGGGTACCAGGCTGGAGTACAGTACAGCTTTCCACCCGTAGACAGATGGATGGACCGAGAGAGTCAATCAGATTCTGGAGGACATGTTGAGAGCTTGTGCGCTAGACTATGGATCTAGTTGGGATGACAATTTACCCTACGCGGAGTTATCATACAATAACAGCTACCAGGCCAGTTTGAAGATGGCACCTTTCGAAGCCGTGTATGGAAGAAGATGCCGAACACTGTTGATGTGGGATGAAGTTGGAGACCGCCAGTTGTTTGGACCGGATTTGATTAAGGAATCTGAAGAGAAGGTTAAGCTGATTCAGGATAGATTGAAGGTAGCTCAGTCCCGACAGAAGAGTTATGCAGATTCAAAACTCAAGGAGGTGGTCTATGAAATCGGAGATCGAGCATATCTGCGAGTGTCACCCTTGTGAGGTGTTAAACGTTTTGGAGTTAAGGGAAAGTTAGCCCCGAGATTTGTGGGACCATACCGTGTTTTGGAACGCATGGGAGAAGTTGCCTACAAGTTGGAGTTACCCGAAAGACTGTCGGGAGTACATGATGTGTTTCACGTTTCCCAGTTGAAGAAGTGCCATGCAGAGATGACCGACATTCCTCTGAGAGATACAGTGCCCCAGGAAGCAATTCAGTTGGATAGTGATTTGACATATGAGGAGAAACCTGACAAGATTCTTGAGTTTGCCAGCCGAGTTACTCGCAGCAAGGTTATCAAGTTTTGCAAAGTTCAGTGGAGCCACCATACGAAGGACGAAGCCACCTGGGAACGAGAGGATGATCTGCGCAATGACCACCCGCACCTATTTTCTAGCCAACCCGAATCTCGAGGGCGAGATTCATCTTAAGGGAGGTAGGTTTGTAACATCCCAAATTTTCAATTTGTAATGTTATACATAGGTCATTCATGCATATCATATTTTATTGCATTTCGTTTCACGATACTCAAAATTCTAAGCAACTCAAGGACCCTTAGAGAGAGTTGGGGATTTCACCGTTTTCATATTTGAATTTTATCAAATATTGAAACAAGGGTCATTTGTTTTGATTATTTTTCTCTCGGAAAATACTTCATATCAAAATATATGAGAAGGCATAATTTGACTTCCCCAAAATAATGAAATATTGGAGGAAAAATATTTAAAAACAAATAAACATTTTTATTTGGTTTTTATTGCAATTTTATTTGAATTAGGAAAAATACGTGTTTTTCAAAATTGCATTTTAGGCCCAAATAAATGTTCACCTTGTCCGGCATATTTTTAGAGGACGGGAAATATATATTTCGGGATTTTTGGAGTCGGTTTAGTATTTCTTTTCTTTGTTTTTCTGCGCAGAATTATTTAAAAAAAGTGAACTGACTTACCGGGCCGTGTCCGACCTGGACAATGCGCCCGGGCGGCTTTTTAAGCCGAGGCCCGCGACCCCGAGGCCCAAGCCGTCGTGCCCCGCACCCCGCGCCCTAATTAGCCGCCGTCAGCCCGCGCCGCCGCCGCCTCGCGCCCCGCTGCTGGATCCCGCCGAGCCGCCGCCGTTGACCGTTGACCGGTCGGTTTCTTCGGTTAACCACAGTTTTTTTATTTTTTCGGTTTAGTTCATTAGATCGGTTTTTCCGTCGGTTTATTTATTTTGCGGACGTTCGTCCGTTCGTTTGTTTAAACGAACGCCGTTCACCCGTTAGTCACAGACAGCGAACGTTCATTCGTTAGCCTGTTCGTCAGTTTTTCTTTTTCCAGGGTTTTTCACGATTATTTCCGTTCGTGATTTCTGACCCGATTTTCGTTTTAGTTTATCTTTTTGCTCGTTTATTGGAATCAGGCGATTCAAGCGCCTAGATCTTCGTCTCGAAGCCCTCTTTCTGTTTAACCAACTTGAACAATATTTTGGTACTATAAAATTTGACTTTAGTCTAGATTAGTAATCGATCTTGTTTCTTTCGAAGTTTGAGTTTCGTTGCTCCGTTTGTTTTGGATCTTTTTGCAAACCGGAGGTATTAAGTTGAACTTTCTGGTTAGATCTTCTTATTTGAGTTTTACCCGCGCATCTTTGCTTGATTACTTATGTATGTTATTGTTTGTTTGCGATAGAATTCCCGAAGTGTGAAGCGTGCTACTATGAGTCACTAGGTTTTGCGGATCGTCAGCAAGGCAAGTAACACATTGAGCATACTCTTTTCATACCCAGTTTTTATGCATTAGTTACAACCCTCACACATTGCATGAGTAGGATCTCTTAACATGTGGGTATTTGGAAGTAGATAATGAGGTAGAACCTATTACCTGTTTTATTATCAAACCCTGGGAGTTCCTTCTACGTTATGCTTATATTGCCATGCTATGCTCGTAGACATGGATTGGGTTTGACTGTATCCATGACAGATGTGAGTTGTTAATTAATGGTTCAAGTTAAGGTGGCAACTTTAATACACATCTGGGTGGATTGCTTGTTTGGGCACCTGGGGAACCCAGTATTGTCCTAGGAGATCCCGAGGATATACCGTGTGATCCTCCTATGGTCCGCCACCCAGGCTCAAAGGGATCGTGAGATATTTCATGCTAGAAACTTCCGTGTGCAGCCACAAGAAATTATGGGCTCTAGCATAGTTGAGTATGTTGTGTGACCTCTTTCATGCTTCTGAAAGACTGTGTCTCGGTCATCCGTTTCTCAAACACCATGTAGTGCGAGAAATCCAACGGAGGCGATCGAGTCTTGTGGGGAAAAGTGTGCAAACCTCTGCAGAGTGTATAAACTAATCATGGTTAGCCGTTTCCCTAGTTATGGACATCTTGAGTATCTAGTACTTGGATTATCCTATTGTATCTCATCACTCTAATTTAATTTGTTGGGTTGATAATTATTTTTAATTGGGATTGAGTTGGAGGTACCTTCTCAATGATGTTTCAACTACCATGATACTTAAATAAAATTTATTCCTTTGATGTAGGAAAAAATTGGCTTTTCGCAAGAACCATATAACCATAGAGCCTCCACCACCCATAAATGCATGTAGTGATAGCTTTTATTTGTTCTTTGCTCTACTGTGTTATATTGCCAGCATATTCCATGTGTTGACCCATTTTCGGGCTGTAAAGTATTATGTTGCAGACTTTTCAGACGACGAGTAAAGGTGCGATAGGTCGTTGTCATGCACTCAGCTATGCCGTTGGAGTTGATGGACTCACTTTATCTTCCAAGCCTTCCGCTGTTATCGTGTTAGATGGCCTTAAGCCATATTTATTGTAATAAGTTCTCTTTTGAGACATTCGATGTAATAAGTGTGTGATTGCTACTCTGTTATAAATCCTTCGAGTTCTGTGTGTGTCGGCATTACCGAACCAGGGATGACACTGAAGCACAGAGACTTGACCGTTGAGGTCGGGTCGCTACATATTTTCTTTTGCAAAGTCATTTAACCTGAATAGAAGAGAGATCGGTGTCGGTGGGAAACGACACCTATGGGATCCCTGGAATCCCTTCTACGGTTGCGTGGCGCGGGGATCATGAGAAGAGCGGGACTAGTAGACAACACAAAGGGATTTTACCCAGGTTCGGGCCGCAAAGATGCGTAAAACCCTATGATCCTGCTTTGGCGGATGTATTTAGTGTTCTTGAGCTCTCAAACTAGCTCTAGGTGCTGAGAGGTTCGAAGGAGCCGAATCCCTTCTCTGTGTGCCATGGGCCTCCTTTTATAGGCGAAAGGGGCTGCCACAGTGGCACACAGGAGGTGGAAAGTGCGACAACGTCGTGAGTTTACCGCTAGTATTACAGGACAAGACACATTTAATGCGAGGCTTAGGTGTCCCTTCGCTTTATTGGGGACGGGGGCGAGGCCCGTCCCGTCCGTCGCCACTCCTCCTCGCTTCGACACGCGCCCTGGCCAGTGACGCATGCGGTGCCATGTAGGAAGGCAGGCAACTGAGGTGGCGCGGTGGTGGAGCCTCCATGAAGGGTCTCACCGGGTGGCCCGGCAAGGGTCTTGCCGGGTAGCCCGGCAAGGGTCTTGCCGTGGCAAGCTGGCCTCCGCGGCAAGGATCTTGCCTGGGGTCTTGTGGGTTTCTTCGATGAGGATGGTTGCCCTCTTATCCTCATTTGATCTTGAGCATTCTATGTCTTCACAAAGATCTGCATGCCACCACGGAGGTGCCTCCCGAGCCCTGCCCCAACGCATTTGTCAAGCGTTGGTGGGCTCAAGGGCGGCTCACTTCGGCTGGCGTGGGCGAGCTGCCCCGGCAAGGGTCTTGCCGGGGCTGCCCGACAAGGGTCCTTGCCGGGGGAACCTGCTACGCCTATCTGATCTTTGTGTCCTTGGTCCTTGTTGTTGCTTTGTTTGTCCTCGTGGCTTCGGCTTCTCTCCAACTTGCCCCTTTCTGCCCTATTATGCGTGGTCACAAGGGAGGCTCGACTGCCGTGCACAAGTAAAGGGGTCAAAAGCAGAGCCCCTACTTTTGTACACCGACAGGAGCCCCCGGGCCTGGGCCACACATAAGCGCAACATGTTGTTGGGCCAGGACCAGAACGGTGCGCGGGCAGTCGGAGCGGTTTTCTACCGCGGCCACTGTTTCGTCCGCTGCGCTTCCCTATGACCCGCGTTGAACGCGCGACGTGGGGGACGTGCACGCGCGCATGATGTGCGACGCATGCGTGTGGAAAGATGTCAGAGATGGGGTATGCCCCAGAAGCGAGCTTGAGCCCCAACGCCAACCTGACCATATATTTTGAGAAGGTCATCGGCGCCCTGAAGCGGCTTCACTCCAACCGGGTGGCCTCCCTGGCCGAGGAATCTCGGATACTCTACCGGGGGACCATGACCAGGGTGCTTACCAAGATTGCGCACTGGCACCCTGACCTCGACTTTGGAGCTGTGCTGAAGAGCTTGCCGGGGGATGCCGACATCGCGACGCTCAATGAGCGTATCCCGCCCATCCTCAGCGGCATCGACAAAATCAAGAGGGTGGAGGGCCAGTGCCGGGACTAGGCATCCCGTTCTCCGTTGCCGCTGCAGGTTCATGACCAAGACAATGCTATCTTTAGTTAGAACCGCGGCGGCAATTTGTGTAATATAACTCTGTAATGCCCCTGAAACTATGCATGTTATTCTCCTGTTCGATTTTCCTTTGTATGTTCACCCCATGTCAACTGGGTAAGCTAGCCGGCACCTAAACACAGGGTGGCGCTTTGAGGACGGATCCTCATTAGCCTGCCGGGTGTGCTTGTTGCCGGGCGAAGAACCTTACCGCCCTTGGCGCGGCCGCTCGATCTGTCGAGCTTGACTCGAGCCAGAACCGAGAGTGTTGCTGATGGCGAAAGGCTACCCCGCCGCTCTCGATGCGGCCGCTTGAACTATTGAGCGGACTCGAAACAGAACAAGGGCGTTGCAGATCGCAGGGGGCCCCCTCTGCGTACAGGCTTCCCATACATAGGCCGAACCGTCGAGGATAATAACCTTATGTTTAAAGGGAAAAACTTAAAGTTCAGCATGACTTAGCTCTCTCGTCGCCGCCTCGGCGTCCTTCGCGCCATGGGCAGCGCCGCCTCCTTGGCCGCCTTCTCCGCAAGGGCCGGGGCGATGAAGAACAGCTAGGTCGACTGCTGGACCAGATTCTCACAATTGCGCCCCCTACCTGGCGCGCCAAAGATGTCGGTGGAAACGACACCTATGGGATCCCTGGAATCCTTTCTACGGTTGCGGGGCGCGGGGATCGTGAGAAGAGCAGGACTAGTAGACAACACAAAGGGATTTTACCCAGGTTCAGGTCGCAAAGATGCGTAAAACCCTACGATCCTGCTTTGGTGGATGTATTTAGTGTTCTTGAGCTCTTGAACTAGCTCTAGGTGCTGAGAGGTTCGAAGGAGCCGAATCCGTTCTCTCTATGCCATGGGCCTCCTTTTATAGGCGAAAGGGGCTGCCACAGTGGCACACAGGAGGTCGAAAGTGCTACAGCATCGCGAGTTTATCGCTAGTATTACAGGACAAGACGCATTTAATGCGAGGCTTAGGTGCCCCTTCGCTTTATTGGGGATGGGGGCGAGGCCCGTCCCGTCCGTCGCCGCTCCTCCTCGCTTCGACACGCGCCCTGGCCAGCGACGCATGCGGTGCCATGTAGGCAGGCAAGCAGCTGAGGTGGCGCGATGGTGGAGCCTCCATGAAGGATTACATGCTGCCACGCAGGTGCCTGCCCAGCTGGTTGGGTCGGCAGCTGCATGCGAACAGCGGCGAATACTTAGCTAGCGCGGGCCTGGCAGTGGCCCTGCCGGTGCGCTTGGCGAGGGTCTCGCCGGGTGGCCCGGCTAGGGTCTTGCCGGGTAGCCTGGCAAGGGTCTTGCCGTGGCGTGCTGGCCTCCCCGGCAAGGATCTTGCCGGGGGTCTTGTGGGTTTCTTCGGTAAGGATGGTTGCCCTCTTATCCTCATTTGATCTTGAGCATTCTATGTCTTCACAAAGATCTGCATGCCACCACGGAGGTGCCTCCCGATCCCTGCCCCAACGCATTTGTCGGCGTTGGTGGGATCAAGGGCGGCTCACCGGTGGCGTGGGTGAGCTGCCCGGCAAGGGTCTTGCCGGGCTTGAAGCTGCCCTGCAAGGGTCCTTGCCGGGGGAACCTGCTACGCCTATCTGATCTTTGTGGCCTTGGTCCTTGTTGTTGCTTCATTTGTCCTCGTGGCTTCGGCTTCTCTCCAGCTTCCCCCTTTCCGCCCTATTATGCGTGGCCATGGCGGGAGGCTCTGACTGCCCGTGCACAAGTAAAGGGGTCAAAAGCAGAGCCCCTACTTTTGTACACCGACAATCGGAGTCCCAGAGTATAGACGAAGAATAAAAGATTCTAATACCACCTAATGGCAATGTGAGCACGTAAGCCACACAACCAAGTTAGTAAAATGTTTTGCAATGTCTAGACTCGACTTCGGCTAAGAAGTGTGAAAGGGAGATTCCTACAGGCAGTCTGCTCTGATACCAACTTGTGACGCCCCCGATTCAATCGTACACTAATCATACTGCATAAGCGTGTACGATCAAGATCAAGGACTCACGGGAAGATATCACAACACAACTCTAAAAATAAAATAAGTCATACAAGCATCATAATACAAGCCAGGGGCCTCGAGGGCTCGAATACAAGTGCTCGTCATAGACGAGTCAGCGGAAGCAACAATATCTGAGTACAGACATAAGTAAACAAGTTGTCATAAGATGGCTAGCAAAAACTTGGATACAGATCGAAAGAGGCGCAGGGCTACTTCCTGGGATCCTCCTAAACTACTCATGTTCGTCGTCAGCGGTCTGCACGTAGTAGTAGGCACCTCCGGTGTAGTAGGAGTCATCGCCGACGGTGGCGTCTGGCTCCTGGGCTCCAGCATCTGGTTGCGACAACCAGATAGAATGGAAAGGGGAAAAGAGGGAGAGAAGCAACCATGAGTACTCATCCAAAGTACTCGCAAGCAAGGATATACACTACATATGCATGGGTATCTGTGTAAAGGGCAATATCGGTGGGTGAACTGCGAGAAAGCGGAATAAGAGGGGATAGCTAGTCTGTCGAAGACTAAACGCACGCCGCCTCCATCTTGAAGCATGTAGAAGAGAGTAGATGGTAAGTTCACCAAGTAGCATCGCATAGCATAATCCTACCCGGCGATCCTCTCCTCGTCGCCCTGTGTGAGAGCGATCACCGGGTTATATCTGGCACTTGGAATGTAGTGTTTTATTATGTATCTGGTTCTAGTTGTCATAAGGTCAAGGTACAACTCGGGGTCGCCTGTTACCGTGGACACGGCTATTTGAATAGATAAACTTCCCTGCAGGGGTGCACCACATTACCCGACACGCTCAATCCCTCTGGCCGGGCACACTTTCCTGGGTCATGTCCGGCCTCGGGAGATCAACACGTCGCAGCCCCACCTAGGCTCAACAAAGAGGTCAGCACGCCAGTCTAAATCCTATGCGCGCAGGGGTCTAGGCCCATCGCCCATTGCACACCTGCACGTTGCGTACACGGCAGGAAGCAGACCTAGCCCCCTTAATACAAGCGCGAGCTTACGGTCCAACGCGGCGTGCGCCGCTCAGTCGCTGACGTTAAAAAGAGCTCCGTCTGATACGACGACGCCGGTTGCCCATATCTTGTCCCACGTGGCAGTTAGTGCGTATAAGGTCAACGACCCAACTCGGATCAAATACCAAGATCTCATTAAGCGTGTTATTATGAAGTAACCGCGGACGCCGACCAGGGCCAGGCCCATCTCTCTCCTAGGTGGTCTCAACCTGCCCTCTCGCTCCGCCACAAAGTAACAGTAGGGGGTCGTCGGGAACCTAGGCCCACCTCTACCGGGATGGAGCCACCTGTCCTTTCAGCCCCCATCTCCAAACAGTATCATAAGTAATGGAAGAGTATAAAGTATATAACATATGCTCGTGATCACCTCTCGAAGTGGTCACGGCCCAGTAGTATAGCATGGCAGACGAACAAGAGAGTAGGGCCACTGGTGGAATACTAGCATCCTATACTAAGCATTTAGGATTGCAGGTAAGGGTAACAACTGTAGCAACAATGACAGGCTATGCAGCAGAATAGGATTAATCAAAAGCAGTAACATGCTACACTACTCTAATGCAAGCAGAAGGAATAGGCGATATCTGGTGATCAAGGGGGGGGGGGCTTGCCTGGAAGCTCAATTGAGAAGGAGAGGTCGTCAACACTGTAGTCGTACTGGGTAGCAGCTGCGTCGGTCTCGGTGTCTAGCGAGAGAAGAGGGGGAAGAAACAATAAATATAAAAGCAAACATATGCGTGATGATGCATGATATGACAACGAGCTGTGCTGGGTGTGCCCTAACGCGGTAGTAGGTGATATCGGCGGAGGGGGAAAACATCCGGAAAAAAGTATCCCGATGTTTCGCGTTTTCGGTCAGATGAACCAGAGGGGAAAAGTTGCGTGTTCACTATGCTAGGGATGTGTGGCGGACAAACGGGCTGCGTATCCGGATTCGTCTCGTCGTTCTGAGCAACTATCATGTACATAGTTTTTCCAACCGAGCTACGGTTTATTTTATATTAATTTTTAAAGTTTTAATTCATTTTTAAATTATTATTATTAAATTAATTTGAAATTAGCATTACTGCATCAGTATGATGTCAGCATGACATCAGCAGTCAACAAAGGTGTTGACTGGGTCAAACTGACATGTGGGGTCCGCATGTCATTGACTGATGAGGCTAAACAGGGTTTAATTAGGTTAACTAGTGATTAGGTTAATCTAATCATGATTAATTAAGTTAACTAATTCTTTAATTTATTTATTAATTAATTAATATTATTATTATTTTAATTAATAACTTTTTTAACAAAAATGTTCTGGGCAGGGGCCCGCTTGTCATTGGCCTGGGGGGTGTTAGCGGGCATGCGGGTTATGGGCGCGCAGCGTAGCCCGACCTCTTGCAGCGGGCGCTCGACAAGGCGCCGCATTTAGTAGCACGCGGCGAGGGTCAGGGGGTCGCGGTGGCCGGCGGGCGGCGGCCGGAGGCGAGGCCAGCAGCGGCGGTGGGGAAAAGTAGCAGCAAGCAGCAGCCCCAAGCAATAGTAGCAATAGGCGGCAACGGAGGGGCAGTGGCGATGGCTCACAGGGGCGCGACCTCAGGTGGCTGGGTGCGGGCACGACGGGACAAGCAGCGTCGAGCGATGGCGCGAGGCCCGCGTTGGGCGGCGCTTCATGGTGCTTGTGAGGAAGGAGCAGCAGAGGCGGGGACCACCGCAGGCGGGAGAAGAGGCAATGCGGTGGCCGCGGGCTCTGCAGGCAGCGCGCGGCAGGTGCGGATGCGCACAGGAGGTCACGAGGTCACGAGTGGCGAGTCTGTGCGGGGCGAGGCCGGCACGGGCCGGTCGGAGAAGCGAGCGGCGGCGAGCGCGGACGGCTGTGTGGCGTGCTAGGGAGACAAGAGGAGGAGAGTGGGAGGCAGAGGCTCACAAGGGCCGTAGGGAAAGGGTAGTGGGGTTGAAGAGGTCGATGGGGACGACGACGATGGAGAGGAAGCAGGCCGGCGAGGACGCGCTCCGTCGAGGTCCAGGCGGTGTTCTGGGCGGCGGTGGACGGCGAAGGGCGTCGGAGCGATGGGATCGATCCCGATCCAATCTGGATCGGGAGGGGGGAAAGTGGCGACGTGGGGGGAGTGGGGTGACGGGGGAGGGGACAGGGTTTCGGGGGTTATGGAGAGGGAGTGGGGGAAGCTGGGCCGGCTGTAGTGGCCGACTGGGCCGGCCAGTTGGGTCTGTTGGCCCGGGGTCTTTTCTTTTGTTTTTTTGTTTTATCCCTTTTTCCTTTTTTTTCTTCATTTCCTTTTCTGTTTTATTTCACTTTAAATATTTAGGCCTTTTATTTTTTTATAAAAGCATGGTTCCCTCACCATAAATACCTAGGCATTTATTTGCACACTCTGAGCATCTTAGTTTAATATTTTGAAAACTTTTGATGTTTGACGAAAACTCAAAGTTGAATTTGAATCGTTTTAACTAACGCGGGATTAGCAACGGTAACCGGGGTGACGTGGCATCGTTAATGTGGGATTACTGTAGCATGATTATCCGGGCATTACATATATAAAGGAGGGAGGAGGGGAGGGCTGGACGGCCCCTAGGGGGCGCCCAAGAGGGGAGTCCTACTAGGACTCCTAGTACTAGTAGGATTCCACCAAAAGGGAGAGAGGGGGAAGGAAGGAGAGGGAGAAGGAAAGAAGGGGCCACCGCCCCCTCCCTAGTCCAATTCGGACTAGCCCTTGGGGGGCGCGCGGCCTGCCCTCGTGGCCCTTCCTCTCTCTCCCCTAAGGCCCATGTAAGCCCATTAGTTCCCCCGGGGGTTCCGATAACCCCCCGGCACTCCGATATTCATCCTGTACCCCTCGGAACTCATCCGGTGTTCGAATAACATCGTCGAATATATCATTCTTTATGTGTCGACCATTTCGAGACTCCTCATCATGTCCGTGATCTCATCCGAGACTTCGAACAAACTTCAGTACATCAAATCACATAACTCATAATACAAATCGTCATTGAACGTTAAGTGTGCGGACCCTACGGGTTCGAGAACTATGTAGACATGACCGAGACACATCTCCAGTCAATAACACATAGCGGAACCTGGATGCTCATATTGGCTCCTACATATTCTACGAAGAACTTTATCGGTCAAACCGCACAATGATGACCCACTAGTATAGGGGATCTATCGTAGTCCTTTTGATAAGTAAGAGTGTCGAACCCAACGAGTAGCAGAAGGAAATGATAAGCGGTTTTCAGCAAGGTATTCTCTGCAAGCACTGAAATTATCGGTAACAGATAGTTTTGTGATAAGGTAAATTGTAACAGGTAACAAGTAATGAAAGTAAATAAGGTGCAGCAAGATGGCCCAATCCTTTTGTAGCAAAGGACAAGCCTGGACAAACTCTTATATAGAGAAAAGCGCTCCCGAGGACACATGGGAATTATCGTCAAGCTAGTTTTCATCATGCTCATATGATTCGCGTTCGTTACTTTGATAATTTGGTATGTGGGTGGACCGGTGCTTGGGTGCTGCCCTTTCTTGTACAAGCATCCGACTTATGATTAACCCCTATTGCAAGCATCCACAACTACAAGAGAAGTATTAAGGTAAACCTAACCATAGCATGAAACATATGGATCCAAATCAGCCCCTTACGAAGCAACTCATAAACTAGGGTTTAAGCTTCTGTCACTCTAGCAACCCATCATCTACTTATTACTTCCCAATGCCTTCCTCTAGGCCCAAACAATGGTGAAGTGTCATTTAGTCGACGTTCACATAACACCAGTAGAGGAAAGACAATATACATCTCATCAAAATATCGAACGAATACCAAATTCACATGACTACTTATAGCAAGACTTCTCCCATGTCCTCAGGAACAAATGTAACTACTCACAAATCATATTCATGTTCATAATCAGATGGGTATTAATATGCATAAAGGATCTGAACATATGATCTTCCACCAAATAAACCAACTAGCATCAACTACAAGGAGTAATCAACACTACTAGCAACCCACAAGTACCAATCTGAGGCTTTGGGACAAAGATTGGATACAAGAGATGACCTAGGGTTTTAGAGGAGATGGTGCTGGTGAAGATGTTGATGTAGATTGATCCCCTCCTGATGAGAGGATCGTTGGTGATGACGATGGAGATGATTTCCCCTCCCAGAGGGATGTTTCCCCGGCAGAACAGCTCTGCCGGAGCCCTATATTGGTTCCGCCTCGTGGCGGCGGAGTTTCTTCCCGAAAGCTCGCTTATGATTTTTTTTCCAGGGTAAAAGACTTCATATAGCATAAGATGGACACCGGAGGCTTGCCAGGGGGCCCACGAGGCAGGGGGCGTGCCCAGGGGGCCCCCCTCTGGTACTTTCTTCGCTCAGTATTTTTTATTAAATCCAATAATAACTTCCGTGGAGTTTCAGGACTTTTGGAGTTGTGCAGAATAGGTCTCTAGTATTTGCTCCTTTTCCAGCCCAGAATTCCAGCTGCCGGCATTCTCCCTCTTCATGTAAACCTTGTAAAATAAGAGAGAATAGGCATAAGTATTGTGACATAACGTGTAATAACAGCCCATAATGCAATAAATATCGATATAAAAGCATGATGCAAAATGGACGTATCAACTCCCCCAAGCTTAGACCTCGCTTGTCCTCAAGCGGAAGCCGATAACGATAAATATGTCGACATGTTTAGAGATAGAGGTATCGATAAAATAAAATACGGACATGAGGGCATCATGATCATTCTTATAACAGCAACATATATGGATATTGTCATATGGTTTCTTATGCTCAAGTAATAATCTATGCACAATGTCAAGTATGAATCAGAAACTTCATTGAGAACTAACAAACTATGATCTCGGTCATGGAAGCAATTGCAATTTATCATAACATCGGAAAGAGTCAATATAAGAGCTTTTCAGCAAGTCCACATACTCAACTATCATTTAGTCTTTCACAATTTCTAACACTCACGCAATACTTATGTGTATGGAGTTTTAATCGGACACAGAGAAAGATAGGGGCTTATAGTGTTGCCTCCCAACCTTTTACCTCAAGGGTAATGTCAACAATAATGATTCATGTTGACTTACATCCAATTGGATATATATATCAGGATCTTTCCAACACCAAGTGCTTGCCAAAGGATAAAATGTAAAAAGGAAAGGTGAAGATCACCATGACTCTTGTATAAGGTATAAGACAATGGTAAAAGATAGGCCCTTCGCAGAGGGAAGCAGAAGTTGTCATGTGCTTTTAGGGTTGGATGCACGAAATCTTAATGCAAAAGAACGTCACTTTATATTGCCACTTGTGATATGGACCTTTAATATGCAATCTGTCGCTTTTATTGCTTCCATATCACAAGATCGTATAAAGTTTATTTTCTCCACACTAATAAATCGTACATATTTAGAGAGCAATTTTTATTCCATGCAACATGACAGCTTACTTGAAGGATCTTACTCAATCCATATGTAGATATGGTGGACACTCATGGCAAAACTGGTTTTAAGGGTATTCGGAAGCACAAGTAGTATCTCCACTTGGTGCAAAGAATTTGGCTAGCATGAGAGGGAAAGGCAAGCTGAACATGTTGGATGATCCATGACAATATACTTTATTTCAGTTATAAGAAAACATAACCCATTATATTGTCTTCCTTGTCCAACATCAACTCTTTAGCATGTCAGATTTTAATGAGTGCTCACAATCATAAAAGATGTCCAAGATAGTATATTCATATGTGAAAACCTCTCTTTCTTTATTACTTCCTATTAATTGCAACGATGACCAAAACTATGTTTGTCAACTCTCAACAACTTTTATTCATCATACTCTTTATATGTGAAGTCATTACTCTCCATAAGATCAATATGATCTCTTTATTCTTTTTATTCTTTCTCTTTTCTTTTATTCCCTCACGATCATATCAAGATAATCAAGCCCTTGACTCAACACTAATCTTTATTATATATAGCTCACAGACTCGATTACATAGAAGGATCATAAAGCAAAACTCAAAACTAAATCATACTAAAACTTTATTCTACTAGATCAAGATATTACCAAAAGAATCGAACTAAGAAAAACGGTAAAGATAGGAGTGTGATGGTGATACGATACCGGGGCACCTCCCCCAAGCTTAGCAGTTGCCAAGGGGGGTGCCCATACCCATGTGATTATATCTCTTTTGCCGGCGAAGGAGATGGAGTTGTTGATGATGTAGGCTTGTCGTCCCTCTTCCAAGGCATAGGCTCGCCATCATAGAGGGATGATCGAGTCTTCGGGATCCTTAAATCTGCAGCCAAACTCATCCTCTTGAATCTATATTCATACTCACAGTTTTGGTTTTGCAGGTCATAGATCTGGGCTTGGAGGTGCTCGAGTTTCTCATGAAGCTTGAAGATGGCCTCCCCAATGTCCTTGGCGTCCAGCTTGTGGTTGTTGGTGAACTCCGTGATCATTATGTGATTGGAGTCGAGTCCATGCTCCACCATCCCCTGACACTTGAAAACTTGTTGCTCCATTGCCTCGAGCCATGCCTCCACGCTTCCGGTCCTCCTTGGTCCCTCAACATCGCGGATGTGCAGCAACCCCTCACGCATCTCAATGGTTTGAGGATGTTGCAGTACTTCTGCAAGGTAGGGGTTGATGACCTTCTCGAAGAACTTGTCCTTGGTGGCACTTGGAGACGTCATGGTGATCTAGATTTGTCAGAAAAACAGCTTGAAACAAAAACAGAGGATATTTGTGTGGTACGGTGGTCAAAACCTTCGGGAGATTATATAATAAATTTTTACCAACCAAAAGAAGTATCGTGCAAGAAAACAGAGTCCGGAGAGCACACAAGGTGCCCACGAGGAAGGGGGGGCGTGCCCTCCACCCTCGTGGACGCCTCGTGTCCTTCCCGGACTACTTCCTATTTTCCTATTTTCTTAAATATTCCAAAACGGAGAAAAATTGCCATTAGAACTGTTTTGGAGTCGGTTTACTTACCGTACCACATACCTATTCCTTTTCGGAGTCTAAAACGTTCTGGAAAGTGTCTCTTATGTATTCCTCTGGGGTTACGGTTTCAATAACATTGGTTTCAACATTTATAGGATTACCTGAGATGTAATGTTTGATTCTTTGACCATTCACCACCTTTGGATTTGTGCCTTCGAAGTTGTTGATTTTTATGGCACCGGAACGATAGACCTCCTCGATAACGTAAGGACCTTCCCATTTAGAGAGAAGTTTTCCTGCAAAAAATCTTAAATGGGAGTTGAATAGCAACACATAATCACCTATATTAAACTCACGCTTTTGTATCCTTTTGTCATGCCATCTTTTAACTTTTTCTTTAAACAGTTTAGCATTCTCATAGGCCTGGGTTCTCCATTCATCAAGTGAGCTAATGCCAAATAGCCTCTTCTCACCGGCAAGTTTGAAATCATAATTGAGCTCTTTAATGGCCCAATATGCCTTATGTTCTAGTGCGAGAGGTAAGTGGCATGCTTTTCCATAAACCATTTTATACGGAGACATACCCATAGGATTTTTATATGAAGTTCTATATGCCCATAATGCATCATCAAGTTTCTTGGACCAATTCTTTCTAGATCTCTTATTTGTCTTTTGCAAAATTAATTTGAGCTCTCTATTACTAAGTTCTACCTGACCACTAGACTGCGGGTGGTATGGAGATGCAATTCTATGATTTACATCATACTTAGCAAGAATTTTACGAAAAGCACAATGAATAAAATGTGAACCACCATCAGTCAGTAAATATCTAGGGACTCCAAACCTCGGGAAAATAACTTCTTTAAGCATCTTAATAGAGGTGTGATGATCAACACTACTAGTTGGAATAGCTTCTATCCACTTAGTAACGTAATCAACAACAACTAAAATATGTGTATACCCATTAGAGGAAGGAAATGGTCCCATATAATCAAAGCCCCAAACACAAATGGTTCAATAACAAGTGACTAATTCATAGGCATTTCTTGATTTCTACTGATATTACCAATTCTTTGACATTCATCACAAGATAAGACAACCTTACGGACATCTTTGAAGAGAGTAGGCCAATAAAAACCGGATTGCAATACCTTATATGCAGTTCTATCTCCAGCGTGGTGTCCTCCATAAGCTTTGGAGTGACACTTGCGTAGGATCTATTCCTGTTCATGCTCAGGTATACAACGTCTAATAACACCATCTACTCCTTCTTTATAAAGGTGTGGGTCATCCCAGAAGTAATGTCTTAAATCATAGAAACACTTTTTCTTTTGCTGGTATGTGAAACTAGGTGGTATAAATTTAGCAACAATGTAATTAGCATAATCAGCATACCATGGAGCGATCTGAGAAGCATTTATGACAGCTAATTGTTCATCAATAAAGCTATCATCAATAGGTAGTGGGTCATCAAGAACATTCTCTAACCTAGACAAGTTATGCGCAGCGGGTTTTCAGCTCCCTTTCTATCAATAATATGCAAATCAAATTCTTGTAGCAAGAGGACCCATCTAATAAGTCTAGGTTTAGCATCTTTCTTTTCCATAAGGTATTTAATAGCAGTATGATCAGTGTGAACAGTTACTTTAGAATCAACAATATAAGGTCTGAACTTATCACAAGCAAATACAACTGCTAAAAATTCTTTTTCAGTAGTAGCATAATTTCTCTGGGCATTGTCTACAGTAGCATATTGGATAACATTTAATTTATTATCAACTCTTTGTCCTAGAACATCACCTACAGCATAATCACTAGCATCACACATGATTTCAAAGGGTAAATTCCAATCAGGAGGCTGAACAATAGGTGCAGAAATCAAAGCTTTCTTAAGTATTTCAAATGCTTATACACAATCATCATCAAAGACAAAAGGAATATCTTTTTGTAAGAGATTAGTGAGAGGCCTAGAGATTTTAGAGAAGTCCTTAATGAACCTCCTATAAAAACTGGCATGACCAAGGAAACTTCTTATACCTTTAATGTCCTTGAGACACGGCATCTTTTCAATAGCATCAACTTTAGCTTTGTCAATTTCAATACCTCTTTCAGAAATTTTATGTCCCAAGACAATACCTTCATTAACCATAAAGTGGCACTTCTCCCAATTCAAGACAAGATTAGTTTCTTCACATCTATGCAAAACTCGATCAAGGTTGCTCAAGCAATCATCAAAAGAAGTTCCATATACGGAGAAATCATCCATGAAAACCTCAACAATCTTTTCACAAAAATCAGAGAATATAGCCATCATGCATCTTTGAAAGGTAGCAGGTGCATTACATAAACCAAAAGGCATACGTCTATAAGCAAAGGTACCGGAAGGGCAGGTAAAAGTGGTCTTTTCTTGATCCTCTTTTGACACAGGTATTTGAGAGAAACCAGAATAACCATCTAGAAAGCAAAAATGTGTATGTTTGGATAATCTTTCTAGCATTTGATCAATAAAAGGTAAAGGGTAATGATCCTTTTTAGTAGCTTTATTTGATTTGTGGAAATCAATTACCATTCTATAACCTGTAATAATTCTTTGTGGGATCAATTCATCTTTATCATTAGGAACAACAGTAATACCTCCCTTCTTAGGGACACAATGGACAAGACTTACCCACTGACTATCAGCAATGGGATAAATTATACCTGCCTCCAGAAGCTTTAGTATTTCATTCCTTGCCACTTCTTTCATCTTAGGATTTAACCGTCGTTGGTGATCAACAACTGGTTTAGCGTCTTTCTCCAATTTTATTTTGTGTTGGCATAGAGTGGGACTAACGCCCTTAAGATCATCACGAGTATATCCAATAGCAGCACGGTGCTTCTTCAGAGTTTTCAATAATTTATGTTCTTCATGCTCTGAAAGGTTAGCACTAATAATAACAGGATATCTCCTTTTTTTCTTCAAGATAAGTATATTTAAGAGTATCAGGTAAAGGTTTAAGCTCAAACACGAGATCACCCTTGGGTGGAGGAGGATCCCCTAGGATTTCAACAGGCAAGTTGTGTTTCAAAATAGGTCCATGTTTAAAGAATACTTCATCTATTTCCCTCATTTCATTCATAAACATATCATTTTCATGGTCGAGAAAATATTGTTCTAAAGGATCATTAGGAGGCACGACAATAGAAGCAAGAACAATAATTTCATCTTTACTAGGAAATTCCTCATCACGGGGTTGTCTACGAAATTTAGAAAAGTTAAACTCATGAGACATTTCCCCCAAACCAATAGTAACAACATCATTTTCGTAGTCTATCCTAGCATTAACAGTATTCAAGAAGGGTCTACAAAATATAATCAGACAAAAGCTATCTTGTGGGGAACCAAGAACAAGAAAATCAGCAGGATATTTAATTTTCCCACACAAGACTTCAACATCTCTAACAATCCCAACTGGTGAAATAGTGTCTCTATTGGCAAGCTTAATTGTAACATCAATTTCCTCTAACTCAGCAGGTGCAATATCATGCATAATTTCTTTGTATAAAGAGTGAGGTATTGCACTTGCACTAGCACCCATATCACATAAGTTATGATAACAATGATCTCCTATCTTAACAGAAATAACAGGCATGCCTACAATAGGTCTATGTTTATTTTTAGCATCAGGTCTAGCAATTCTAGCAGCTTCATTGCAGAACTAAATAACATGCCCATCAATATTATCAGCCAAGAGATCTTTAACCATAGCAACACTAGGTTCAAATTTAATTTGCTCAGGGGGTTTGGGTGTCTTAATGTTACTTTTGTTGACCATAGTTGAAGTGTCACACCCCTAGTTCTGACAATGCCTAGTACTAGCATCTGGTTTTTGCATCATGTTTAAATTTTGAAAGAAAACTTGAAGTGGGGATTGCCTAAACCCTAGAATCAAAGGAATTCACCAGGTTCAACTAAAATATTTTCAGTGACTCCAAATGGCTTCCAAAAATGTTCATCATTTCTGGAAAATGCTGGAAACAGTAACCAGAGGTGTTGCACATTTTTCCATGACATATTTGGGCTCTGAATTAAATCATATAGTATTTGCATTTGGGCATTTAAATGCTATTAGATATTTTAAATGCTCAAATAATCCCAAACTAAAATGTTCCATGTTGGATATACTCCAAACAGTGGCCATGTGCAGTTTGGTGATTTTTGGAGATGCCTAAGTATTTTTAGAAATGCCACAAACTTGCAGAAATAAAACAAAACATAAATAAAAGGGAAGGACTTACCTGGCCAAACTTACCTGGCTGGGCCGGCCCACCTGGCCCGTGCCAGTCATCACCTACCTATGCCAGAGGTGGAGGAGAGGAGGCAGACGCCTGCCGAGGCGCCACGCCTCCTCCTGCTTGCCGCCGATCGCCTGGAGCTGGCTGGCGACGCCACGCTTCCCCTAGAATCCCCTCAACCTCTCCCCGTGCTTCTCCTCTCCTCTATCTCTCCCACACGCAGCCGCCCGAAACCGTCGTCGCGCCGCTCGTCGTTCCCGCGGCCACCGGCCACCCCACGCCTCACCGACGCGCCCGAGAGCTCCGCCTCGACGTCCTTGTCCTCTGCACAGAGCCAAGCGACGCCGGAAGCCCTGGAACACCGCCATCGCCGTCTTTTTCAACCTCGGTCAACCGAGATCGCCGGCGACCATGCACCTGCTCCGTTGCTTCCTCGAGCTCCCCGAGACCACTACTGCACTCCCCGTGAGCTTCTCCTTCGATCCCCTCTTCCCCCTTGCTCGTTTGCGCCGTGTAGTCGCCGCCCTCTTCGAGCCCGAGAGCACTCCGCCTCCGGCCATGTCGCCGCTGCGGCCACAGCTGCTGCCACACGCGTCCAAGCACATCACCGCTTTCAGCTTGCTCCCAGGAGCCGTGCGCACCCATCCGCTATCCCTGCCGTGCCCCCTAACGCCGAACCCGAGCTCTCCGTACTCCGATCACCGCCACGAGCTCGACTCCGGCGAGCTCACTCCACCCTAGCTCCTCCCGTTTACTCTATCGGTTGCGCGCGAGCCCCAGCTACTCGTAGGACCAAACCGCGGTCGATTTGGTCGACCGTGGGCAAAATCCGAGCACCTCTGTCATCTCTGGTGTCGCCGGTGACGAGCCATGGACCAAGTCCGGCGAGGTTGACTCGTTTGACCTGGGGTTTGACCCCCCCCCCTAGAGTCACTGACGCGTGGGCCATGCCCCTGTTTAGTTTAGGTGTGAGTTTAATTAGAACTAATTAACTTATTTATTAGTTGACTGACTGACAAGTGGGCCCAGGCTCTAATTAACCTAGGTTAGTGCTAACCTAACGCTAACTAACTCTGTTAGTTAGTTGTGGGTCCCTGTCGGTGTACTAGAGTAGGAGTACCCTAGTATCCCGAACTCGTGCAGGCGATTCACGACACCCAGCGAGGCTTGCCTGGTGACCGCCAAGGTCCTCCGCGGCTCCATTAGAGCCATTCAAGAACAAAGTATTTAAGCCAAAGAGACAAGGCCCCGGCAAGAGGAGCTTGCCGGGAAGGCCAACCAAGGCACCTAGAAGACAAGGCCCCGGCAAGAGGAGCTTGCCGGGAAGGCCCGGTGAGCGACAAGCTTCCGGGCGCGACAAGGCAACGACCGCGGCAAGGCGCTTGCCGCGGCAGACTACCACTCCGTTCCTCCGCTCCAGCTCATCCACCAACGTGTCGCCATGGGACCTTTCCAGGCGCGCGTGGCAAGAGGCTGTCTTGACCAGCGGAGCTGAGCGGTGGTAAGCGGGCCGACAAGATTGCCATCGTGGCGGCGGTGGCGCCCATGACGGTCCTTTTACGCCTTTGTTTAGTCGACTTAGGCGGGCATTTAATGCCTTTGTCCCCTGCCGTCAGGGTTAGGTAGGGTACACTATACAAGTAGTTGTACCAACCACGACTCCTTTTACGTTTCTGCCCTTATCTACGTTGCCACCTGTCGGAGACCCCTTGAGGATATAAAAGGAGGCCCATGCGCAACGTAGAAGGGGTTGGGTTCGGTTCGGTTCATTCGAAACCAGAGAACACTCAAGCTAGGTCTTGTAGTTCTCAGCGCTCCCTAGCAAGAACACAATACAATCAGACAAGCAGCAGCAGGAGTATTATCTCTCCGGAGAGCTCCGAAGCTGGGTAAACTGCTCGTGTGCTTCGCCTCGATCTGCTCTTCGTGCGACCTCCGCCCCCCACCGAACCGAAAGGGGCTCGGTCCGCCAGTCCCATAGGTGTTCGTGGGCCCGATCAGCTTCCCCGACATCTTTGGCGCGCCAGGTAGGGGGCCGTCGAGGCTGTGTGAACCTGATCCGGCGTTCACACGAGCAACATCTTCATCATCTTCATCGACATGCCACGAAGAAGAAGGCTTGGCGGCGTGAGCAAATCACGTCGATCCCACCACCCTGGAGCAAATGGGTGGTGGGGCGGACACCAGCGAAGAAGCTGGCGCCGTCGAGGGAGCTCATGATGCTGCCAAGTCCAAGGACAAGGCTGCCTGAGACCTCGGCGTCCGTACACGCACCACGCCCATCTCGGGGAGGCGGGACCGGCAGCGTCATGGTTTCCACAGTACCATCGCTCGTTGGATCAAGATCGAGCTGGTAGATCCGAGGCCCTCAAGACCAGCGTGCGCCAACATCTTGGCACGAAGCGAGGCACGGTTGCACGGGCGAGATCTGCTCCTTCTAACATAGTTAGAAGTCCGAGCATATCCGCTCCTCGCGCCGTTCGCCACCGCCACCCGCCACTCCAGCGAAGCTTTGGCGAGCTCAAGCTGCTCCTAGATTACCCTCCAGCGGCCGACAAGGTCGATGAATGGAGGGCCACCATCGAGTCTCATCGGCTTTGCCATGGCGACACTCGCTGCAACCGACTACGCCGCTGCCACGGCAAGGCGACAAGGCACGAGCGGTGGCGGCGAAACCTGTGGGGTGCAACCACCATGCACTCTCCACCTATGCGCCCGAGACCGGCGCTTGAAGCCTTCCGGTTATTTCGTTGTTGTTGTGTGTTATTTATTTGTTTGTTGCATTTCATCATGTCATTATCTGCATTGCTTTGGCACTCCGTTGCCGTCATGTTTTAAAACTTGCATTCGTTAGTCGTTGACGTTTCTCCCTTTGCCTTCATCACCTTCCCTCTTGACCGCTTTGCCTTCGTTGACCGTTCCAGGCCAATCGGGTGTTCGCTCCCCTCTTGACCGTGACCACCTAACCCCTCTTTGCACAGTGCTTAGACCCCTCTCGCGCGTCCAAAAACTCCCCTTGACCCAAACCGGACTGTCGC
The DNA here is from genome assembly GCA_021605205.1 of Aegilops longissima. Classification (NCBI taxonomy): domain Eukaryota; kingdom Viridiplantae; phylum Streptophyta; class Magnoliopsida; order Poales; family Poaceae; genus Aegilops; species Aegilops longissima. The sequence goes on along the minus strand of CM038677.1, from coordinate 209,667,070 downwards.
TACCGTTGTGTCCGGATCATCCCCTAACGTCTACAAAACATCTCCGTTTTGTTAATTGGGCTCCCTAACTATTTTATTCGCGACCGTCCGAATACGATCGTAGGGATGAGGTAGCCCCTAACCTAATCCACCTAATGTATATATTTTGTCCAAACCCTAGTCCAATCCATCCATCCCGTCTCCCGCCGCCGCCACTCTCCCGCATCGTCCTCGGGATCCTCCCGATCCAGTCCACCCCGACCAACCAGAGCTGCAGCCCCCTCCTGATCCATTCCACCAACCAGATCTCCGACCACCTCCCGTGTTCTGTGCGCCGCCCAAATCACAGCAGCCTCGATCCCGAGCTCCTCCTCTGCTTCTTGCCCCGGCGCCCAAAGCCTACCTCTTCTCCCCTCGATCCCGAATGGATCGTGAAGCCACCCAAGGCCCCGAGCTCGTCGATCTCCTCATGCCCGAGCACCTTCTCCTCCAAATTCCCGCGCCGCCGGACCCCGCAGGTCGCCTCCCTGACACGAACTGGCCTCATCTGGCCATCTCCGAAGCCTCCTCGCCAACCCGTTGCTTCCCGCGCAACCGGAGCTCCCTGCAGCCTCGCGCCTCCCGAGCAGAAACCAGGAGCACGAGCTCCTCCTTCCACATCCCGCGGCCGAGGACCCCAACTCTGGCAGCGTCGTCGCCCTCCTCTTCTCCTCCCGAGCGCGTCCGTCCTCGCAGTCCCGCATCAGGAGCTTCTTCCCCGCCTCGCTGTTGTGTTGCTGGACAGGAGACGAGCTGTCGACGTCCCGCTCGACTCCATCGTCCAGGAGATCCATCAACGCCACCGGGAACTGCGCCCCTTCGCCAAGTCCGGCCTCCCGCAGCTCCTTCGTCCCTGACCGCGGCCGCGCCGCCGGTCGGCGCCAGCTACCCAGCCACCCCGAGCGCTGCCCTCATGCTCGAGCTCCTCCAGGAACCCGTCGCCCCTTCCCCTCTTCTTCTCCTCCTTCCTCCCTCTCTCTGGTTCACTCCCCTCGGTTCTCATGCCTCTCCCCTGTGTTCCAGGAGCCGCCATGGTTGCCCGCAGCTTCATCGCTGCCGGGAACGAGTCCCTCTGCCCCGAATCTGGCGACTGCCTCGTCTCGGACCTCACCTGCGGCTCGACCTCCGCGCCAAGTCCCTCACCTCGCCGCCCCTTCGCCTCGCTCGCCGGAGCTCTGCTCCAGGTGCCGCCCGTAGCTCTGCATCGAGCAGAGGACGAGCAGCGCAGCCCGATCCGGGTCGTCGCGCGTTAACCACGCCTGGGTCGCATCCAGCGCGCTACGTGGCCCAGCGCCTCCCCAAGGCCCAGCGCCCCTGCAGGCCTCCCTCTCCACCAAGCCCAGTCGGCCTCTTCTGCTTCCAGCCGGGCCTTGGCCCAGGGTGAGCCGACCCCTCCCCCTCTCCTGTGCACTTTGGGCCACACAGATTCGGCCCAGTGTTGTTTTTTTTCAGATCTGCGAATTTGTCTATTATCCAGTAAATTACTGTTTTGCAGAAAACCCCCTGTTCATCATGCATATAATAACTTTTTAACAGTGCATCATATGTAAAAACTTTATATATGTAAAATGCTTAGAAAATTGTGTAGATTAATAATATGCCACTTTCATCTATGTTAAAGATGTTTAACATGCTGTTTGTGTTTATTTTGCATAATGCCATGCTAAAATGATTTATTTCATAACTAAATAACCGTAGCTCGGATTTAAATAAATTATATATGTAAATGGGGTAGAAAAATGCCTAGTTTAACATGGTGTACTTGCTTTGCATGTTTAACAACTCTAAAATTGTGTTTAGGGCAGAACAGTACCTAATCCATAAATATGCACATGAGGATTTTCCGGACTTGTTGTTCATTATTTCCGGCCTCATTTAAACTTGCCTAGGTAGGTAGTTTTGTTGTGCTTCACCCCTTGCCATGATAATCAACATTTAATTTTGTTGAGTACTTAAACGAGAGAGAACTAATTAATTGACGTGGTGTTTCGTCAATATGCAACTCGATGCATATTGAGCTCCACTTAATTTGTAGTGTTGTTTGTTGCATTTTGCCATGCCTTGCCTCATTAAAACGGACATGCATCATTCTTGGTTGTGCATCATGCCATGTTTGTGCTTGTTGGTCTACTATGTTGTTTGTTTGTTTCCGGGTTGCTTCTCTCGTTAGCTTCGGTTTCATTCCGGAGTTGTGAGGATTCGTTTGACTTCGTCCGTTTGTCTTCTTCATGGACTCGTTCTTCTTCCTTGCGGGATCTCAGGCAAGATGACCATACCCTCGAAATCACTTCTATCTTTGCTTGCTAGTTGCTCGCTCTTTTGCTATGCCTATGCTACGATGTCTACCACTTGCTATATCATGCCTCCCATATTGCCATGTCAAGCCCCTAACCATCCTTTCCTAGCAAACCGTTGATTGGCTATGTTACCGCTTTGCTCAGCCCCTCTTATAAGCGTTGCTAGTTGCGGTGAAGATGAAGTTTGTTCCTTGTTGGAACATGGAGATGTTGTTCCTTGTTGGAACATGTTTACTTGTTGGGATATCACAATATATCTTATTTAATTAATGCATCTATATACTTGGTAAAGGGTGGAAGGCTCGGCCTTATGCAGTGTTTTGTTCCACTCTTGCCGCCCTAGTTTCCGTCATACGGTGTTATGTTCCTTGATTTTGCGTTCCTTACGGTTGGGTGATTTATGGGATCCCCTTGACAGTTCGCTTTGAATAAGACTCCTCCAAAGAAGGCCCAACCTTGGTTTTACCATTTGCCACCTAAGCCTTTTTCCTTTGGGTTCTGCAGACTCAAGGGTCATCCTTATTTTAAACCCCGGGCGGTGCTCCTTGAGTGTTGGTCCAAACTAGAAGCACCGTCTTGGGACCATTCCTTGGCAACTTGGATTACGTCGGTTCTGTGACGCTTAGCTTATCCGGTGTGCCACGAGAGCGAGATATGTGCAGCTCCTATCGGGATTTGTCGGCTGGTGGTGGTCTTCTGGTCTTGTTTTATTCTTTGTCGAAATGTCTTGTAGTCCGGGATTACGAGGCGATCGGGTCTTCCGGTAGAAGGAATATCCTTCGTTGACCGTGAGAGCTTATCATGGGCTAAGTTGGGATACCCTGCGAGGTATTATCTTTCGAAAGCCGTGCCCGCGGTTATGAGGCGGATGGGAATTAGTTAATGTCGGTTGTAGAAAACCGAAGTTGACCTTAACTAAAATACACCAACGCGTGTGTAACCGTGATGGTCTCTTCTCGTGGTCCGGAAGTGAACACGGTGTTGGAGTTATGTTTGGCGTAGGTTGTTCTAGGATCACTTCTTGATCATAGTTGTTCGACCGTGCTTTTGCCTTCTCTTCTCGCTCTCATTTGCGTATGTTAGACACCATATATGCTAGTAAACTTGCTGCAGCTCCACCTCATACCTTTCCCTTCCCATAAGCTTAAATAGTCTTGATCTCGGGTGTGAGATTGCTTTGAGTCCCGTGGCTCACGGTTACTTCAAAACCAGTTTGCGGTGCCGATGAAACCGTGCGGTGGCGCACCGAGCTCAAGGAAGAGCTCGATGAAGATCATATTCATTGTGTTGTTTCGTTTCAGTTGATCGATAGTGGAGCCAGTTGGAGACGATCGGGGATCTGTGTAGCATTTGGGGTAGTCTTCTTTTATTTTGGTTCCGTAGTCGGACCTTGATTGTATCTGTATGATGTAATGCTTTACTCATGTATTGTGTGAAGTGGCGATTGTAAGCCAACTATGTATCTCTTTCCCTTATGTATTACATGGGTTGTGTGAAGATCACCTCACTTGCGACATTGCTTTCAATGCGGTTATGCCTCTAAGTCGTGCTTCGACACGTGGGAGATATAGCCGCATCGAGGGCGTTATAACCCCGAAGGCCAAGATCGCCGACTCGCCGGACCCACCTCGACAGCAACTCCACCGCGTCATCGGATCCAAGAGCTCGTCGCGATCAACGCCAAGTTCTTCCACGAGCAACAGAAAAGGCGCTTCGAACTCGCATCGGCGCCCGAAGCGCGACATCAATCCGACCAGCGCTGCTGGCCCTCTGTCGACATGCATGCGCCCGAAGGAACAGGCGACTTGCCGTATCGCGATAGGTTGCCCTGCGTTCACTCGTGAGCTGCGGCAAGTCGATGGCCCAGCAAGAAGAATTCAAGCCGGCGTGCGAGAAAAATACGACGGCAGGGCGCATCCGTTAGAGTTCCTCATCATCTACACCATAGCGGTGCAAGCTGCGAAGCGAGGCGACAAGATCTGGCCAACTACTTCCCGCGGTACTCAAGCCCAATGTCGGATCTGGCTCATGCACTTGCGGACAACTCCATATCCTCTTGGCGGATCTATGCCATCGGTTTGTTGGCCCCTTCACGGTGACCACAAACCTCATAATAAGAAAGCGACCTTCATCTGCTCGCCCAGAAGGAAGGAGAGCCCCTGCGCAAGTTCATTCAGAGATTCAGCTGTGTACAGCACAACATCCCAAATGTCCACCCTGTCGCGGTAATCAGCGCGTTCCATCAGAACGTGCGGAACTGCAGGATGCGGGAGGAGATGGCGATGTACAAAATCAAGGACGTCAGTGAGCTATATGCCTTGGCCGACAAGTGTGCACGTCTTTGAGGAAGGAGGAGACTCCCGGAGAGAATGTAGAAGCGAAGTGGGATCGATAGTGAGGAGGCTTCCCGGCAAAGAAAAGCGGCGGAACAATAGAAAGAAGAAAGGCAGAGATGTGCTGGTTGTCGAGCAGTCCGCAGCGGAGGTGGCGCCAAGAAAGCCAAAGTTGGTAGCTCCGGCAAGGAGGTTGCCGCGAGCACCAACTGCCGAAGCTTTGGCGATCGCCGACAAGCGGGACAACTCCAACAAACGATATTGCAAGATCCACGCACCAAGGGCCATGACCTCCGAGCTGCAAGAAGGTCGAGCAGCTTGTTGAACAGCGAAGGCTGAGTCTGAGCGACGCGACAAGGAGAAAGCTTCAGGAAGGTGCTGGAGGAGCTAGCAAAAAACGCCCGGCGGGGAGGGCCTTGTGGCAAGGCCAAGCAGCGGCAAGAGACGAACCTCCCGTGGCGCGACAAGGATGAAGATAGCGGCGGCGATGAAGACATGGAAGATGATGAAACCGACGAGCAGGAGTTCTAGAAAGCCACAAAGGTCCTGTGCGTTGACGGTGGTGCATCTCTGCATACTTCACACCGCCAACTCAAGCAGTGGATGCGTGAAGTCAATGCGGCAGAACCATCCATCGAGTCATGCAAGCCTCTGAAATGGTCCAGCACGCCTATCATCTTTGATATTGAGGACCACCCTGATCGCATCACTGCGGTCGGGTGCTAGCCGATGTTGGTTTCACCAACTATCCGCAAACTCAAGGTCACTAAGATGCTAGTTGACGGCGGGGCCGGCTTGAACCTGATCTCCTCCGCGGTACTCCAGAAGCTTCAGATCCCTGATGGCGAGCTCGAAGAGACCAGCACATTCCAAGGAATCAATCCGGGAAGGAGCAAGCCAAAGGGAAAAATCACGTTGCCCGTGACATTTGGCAGCGAGTTGATCTTCAGGACTGAGAGGGTCACCTTTGACGTTGTTGACTTCCATTGCCTTATAATGGGATACTTGGCCGTCGCAGACTCGCCAAGTTTATGGCAGCCTCTCATTATGCATACAACTTGCTCAAGATGCGAGCCCGATAAGTGTCATTTCTGTCCATGGCGACAAGAAGGATGCTCTTATCTGCGCCGACAAGATCTACTGAGGAAGCAGCAGCTGCAACAGATAGCAAGTCACTTGCCCTTTGAAGCTCCGGGGAAGAAGAAGACCAAGTCCGGCAAGAGCTCGATGCCCTCCGGCAAGCGCACCTCTTGGTGTTGCGCTACCGTCGAGGGCGCACCATCGAGCTCCACCGGCAAGTGTAAGAAAAGCGATGGCAGCTCCACCAAAGACCAAGAAAGTGTCCGCCAAGGAGGGCGGTGCGGTGGTACCTTCACCATCGGTGCCACTCTCGACCCTAAATAGGAAGGCGCGCTCGTTGCTTTCCTGCGGTGACGTCGGCGTGTTTGCTTGGCAACCGTCGGACATCCCGGTGTTCGGGAAAGTAATTGAGCACCATCTTGCCGTCTGTCCTCACAGCGGCCCGTCAAGCGAAAGTCGAGAAAGCAAGCGGTGGGCGCCAAGAGTTCATGCGAAGAGATCAAGAAATTGGAAGCAGCAGGCCTTGTCGGAGGTGCTCCATCCTCGTGGTTGGCCAATCCTGTAGTCGTGCGTAAGGCAAGCGGAAAATGGAGGCTTTGTATTGACTTTACCGATGTTAATAAAGCTTGTCCCAAAGACCCATTTCCTTGCAGCGCATTGATCAGATTGTCGACTCCACGGCGGATGTGATTTGCTTTCATTTCTTGATGGGTACTCGAGATATCATCAGATCTTCATGGCGAGAAGAGGATGAGAGAAGACCGCATTCATCACCCCATGTGGCACATACTGTTTTATACGGATGCCTTTCGGTTTAAAGAATGCTGGTTCAACATTTGCAAGAGTAGTCCATGGCGCTTTTGAGCCGCAAATACGAAATGTGGAAGCCTACATGGATGACATAGTGGTCAAGAGCAAGGACAAGGCAACTCTGATCCAAGATTTAGACGAAACCTTTGCAAATCTGCGCAAGATCAACCTCAAGCTCAACCCGAGAAGTGTGTGTTCGGAGTCCCCTCCGGCAAGCTTCTCGGGTTCTTCATCTCTCAGGGAATTGAAGCCAATCTTGACAAGATCAAGGCCATTGAGCAGATTGAAGCACCAAAGCGCGTCAAGGATGTACGAAGACTTGCGGTTGCGTGGCTGCTCTCGGCAGGTTTATCTCTAGGTCTGCTTGAGCGCGCCTACCATTTTCAAAATTTTGAAAAAGGCAGGTCAATGAAATGGACTCCGAAGCGGAGGCTGCGCTGCAGGACTTAAAGAGATACTGTCCTCCACTCCAATACTTGTCGCACCTAAGCCACAAGAGAAGTTGCTGCTATATATAGCGGCAACCAATCAAGTGGTTAGTGCTGCGTTAATAGCGGAGAGGAGGCGGATGATGAGCCGACAACCGTGGCGAGATGCATCCAGCGACAAGCGGGGGCTTCACCGGCAAGCTCTGGTCCCGACAAAGATGAGTCTGCTTGCGAGCGTATGAGAGGATGCGAGAAAAGGATGGTGCAGCGCCAGTTTTCTTTGTCGGTTCCCTTCTGCGGGGGCTAGGTCAAGGTATTCTGGTGTGCAAAATTGATTTCGGCCTTCTCATGGCCTCGAAAGCTGCGCCATTACTTTCAAGCACATGAGATCACAGTCGTCACTCGCTTTCCGCTGAAGAGGATCTTGCAAAATCCGAGAAGCAACAGGCGGGATTGTCGAGTGGGCCTTTGGGCTATCAAGCTTTGGCCTCAAGTTTGAGAGCACTTCAACTATCAAAGCGAGCATTGGCGGAGTTCATAGCAGAATGGGCGCCAACCCAGGATGAAGAAATTCGAGCGAGCATCCCCATCAAGGAAGCAAGCAAGAGTGGCTGATGTACTTTGATGGTGCCTTCTCGCTGCAAAGCGCCCGGTCTGGTGTGCTGCTTGTAGCACCCACGGAGAGCACCTCAAGTACATAGTCAAATGCACTTTCCCAAGGAACAAGCAACAAACAATACTGCGAGTATGAAGGTTTGCTTGCGGTCTCGAGATCATGATGAACCTTGGGATCAAGAAGCTCATTGTCGGGGGTGACTCGCAGCTTGTCGTCCGCCAAGTGAACAAGGATTATCGAGCCCGTTGATGGAAGCCTATGTTGATGAAGTGAAAGCTAGAAGAGCACTTTGGCGGCCTCTGAGATGGAACATGTTCCAAGAGCTCGAGCGATATTCTTGATGGCTGTCAAAGTCGCCGCACTCAAGTTACAATGGAACCAGGGATCTTTGTGCTCAAGCTGACTCAACCGGTATGTGCGCCATCAGCCGGACAGAACAAGAAGAGGAAGTTGATTTCTGGTGACTATTTCGGCAGAGCTTCCGAAGCCGCCGCCAAGAAGGTCCCCAAGATCAACACCAAGAGTCTTGAGAGCGATCTGCTCCGACAAGCCCTAGGGTTTGTTCGTTGAAGCGAGCGCTCCCGACAAGTTTTGCTCCGGCAAGCTTGCGGGGAACATCAACTCGGCTGAGCCGCGAGTTCTTGCCGTAAGCGGATGTTCCCGGCGGCGAGATGTGCCTTTAGTCCTTGTTGTCGAGCCGCAAGCTCCGGCATGGGCGCAGCAGATTGTCCATTTCCTTGGACGGAGAACTTCCGAAGAGCAAGAAGAAGCGGAAAGAGTAGCCCGGCGGTCAAGTATGTACCGGTTTGTCGACAACACAGCTGCATGAAGAAGACTCAGCGGTGTGAAATTGAAGTGTATTCACGGGAAGATGGGCGAAGCTGTTGGCGAGAGATACCGAGGCATATGTGGACACCACATTGGCGCAAAGAGCACTTGCGCAAAGCTTTCCGGCAAGGTTTCTTTTGGCCGACAACCCTCCGGGATGCAAGCTGCACAAGTAACCAAGTGTGAAGCGTGCGGTTCCATTCCAAGCGAGATACACCAGCCAGCTCAAGCTCTCGGGCGATCCCTTTATCACGGACATTTTCGGTGCAGGGGCTCGACATCCTCGGCCCCTTTCCCGAGCGTCGGGGCTTTGAAACATGCGTTGCAATTGACAAGTTCACAAAGTGGCGGAAGTGGAAGCGATGAGGAAGGTGACAGCATAGTCAGCGGTCAATTTCTTATGGTCGATTGTTTGCCGTTTGGGATTCCTAACGGGATCATCACCGACAACGGCACACAATTCCACGATCGCACCTTCATGCGATCGTCCAAGATCTTGGCGCCAAGGTCTGCTTTGCTTACGTTGCTCATCCAAGAAGTAGCGGTCAGCGGAGAGGGCAAATCTTTGAAGTGCTGCGTGGGCTCAAGACCAGAACTTTCGACGGGCTGCACAAGTGCGGAAAAAACTGGATTGAGGAGCTGCGGTGGTTCTTTGGTCGATTAGACGACGGCGAAATCGAGCCCCGGCGGACACCTTCGCTCTAGTCTATGGAGCAGAGGCAGTTCTCCCCACGGAACTCGTATTCGGATCACCTCGAGTGCTCGCTTATGATGAGCTTGAGCAAGAGCAGCTGCGACAAGATGACGCGCTGCTCCTAGAGGAGGACCGTCTTCGAGGCATTATCACGAGCTACTCGATATCGGCAAGCTTTGCGCCGCTACCATAACCCGCAAAGTTAGTGCCGAAGTCTCGAGGAAAGCGACCTTGTTCTTGGGCGTTCAGTCCGCCAAGAATTCCAACAAGTTGGCGCCAAAGTGGGAAGGCCCTTATCGGGTGAAAGCGAGTCACTAGGCTGGCGCTGTCCGCCTTGAGACCGAAGATGGCATTCGGTGAGCAACTCCTGGAACATCGAGCATCTTCGTAAGTTTTACCCGTAGAAGCGCGGTTGCGGAACCTGTTCCGGCAACCACCCTAATACAAGTCTTGCCGATGTTGCATGTAATCCTTTTTACAAAGCCGGGCGCAGATCCGTGCATAAGTAAAGCTCATGTGCCGCACAACTTGTCAATTTCATGCTTTCATCATTTTATTGCATGCGTTATCGACACCTTGTGCAGCACCTACAGTAAGCAATAACAGGCCATAAGGCTCCATAATTTATTTTCTCTTCTTTCTCTTTCTCAAAGGAAGGCTCCCTCGCACACAATTTTGCGGGGGAAGGAGAAGATAATGGTGTGGACCAGCGTCGCTCAAGGATGTTTCGCCTTAGGGAAGCAAAGGACAGAAAAGCTAAGTTGCTAAATTTTGAGCAATCAGCTTTTAAATTTTAAGTTATCTTCCTCGAACGACCGTGCTTTGTATGCTGTCTTGGCGGAGGAACCAACTCGTAGCTAGTTGCGCCCTTACTTTGTTTGAGTCGCTCAACAACAAGTGAGCTGCAACTAGTTGCGACAAGGTTTCTTGTCGAAAGCGGCACCGCTAGCGAGCTGCTGATGTTCACTCAGCAGCTCATGACAAAGGTGCTGCTTGACAAGTTCCCTAAAGCGTGAGGCAAAAACATACAAAGGAAGGAATCAAGTAAAGGAAATAACATTGCAATCATTGCACGAGATAGAGTTATATTACAAAATAGTTTGTCGCAGCTCTAATAGATTGTTCTCCTAACATGACCAGCAGGCGACAAGGAAAAGATAAAATTGGCGGCCTAATCTACGATAGCCATCAACCCTCTTGATCTTGCCCACCTTGTCCACAATGGGTGCGACAAGGGCCTTGAGTGCCTCCACATCAGCATCCGTGACAAGGACTTGAGGGGCGCTGGTGAGGTTGAGGCCTGGATTGCGGAAGGCCACCTTCATCGGCACCTTCTAGAGAGCTCCAGCAGAGATCTGGCGTGACTCCTCGGCCAGCTGTTTTGGAATCTCTTCCCGGTCATTTGGAGAGCCGTCCTGCGCCCTTGAAGAACAAGCTGAGCTTGGCTGGGTTGGAGGTGCTCATCGGAGGACTATCCAAGATCCACCATCCCAGCTCCGTCGGCTCCACAGTCGATGGCGGGCGGCAACATTCACGAGACCCTCGGTCCGGTGCTCCACATTCTCTCTGAAGGTATGCAGGCGGCATGCACTGCTTGACAGCGCCTCGTCGGTTTTGATCTTCTCCAACAAGGCCACCTCCGCTCCTGGCGCCTTCGGCGTCTGAGTCAAGGTGGTCAGCTTCAACTCGAGATCTTCTTTGGAGTCCTTGGCGGCGCTGAGCTCCTTGCTCCTCTCAGCGAGGCGGCCTGCAGCTTCGCCAAGAGTGTAGGGGTCCTTCTCTCGCTCATGCTTGAGTGCAGCAAGCTCTTCACCGCCCTTCTTGAGGTGGCCTCCAGCTCGTCACCTTGTCTCCAGCTCCTTCTTGGCGGCCTCGGCAGCTGCGGCGGCATCCTTTGCTTCCTTGATAGCCCGCCAAATGTTTGCTTTCATGCGTAAGCTCCTCCTCATAGCTGTCAAGATTGATCTTCCGCTGCGCCGGCTCGCCTTCTTCTGTGACAGCCTCTCGGCGGCAAGCCGTTGTTGCTCTTCAACCTCGGCCTTCTCGAGGATGAAGGCTTTGCGCGCCCTCAACGATTTGCTCCCTCTCCTCGCCAAGGCCGGAGAGCTTCACTGATTGATGCCCGGAGCTCCTCAGCGCGTTTCTCTATATCTGCTCCGCCTTAGCGACAAGCGCTTCCGGGATTCAGCTTGGCTTGTCGGGTGCGGTAGAAGCGGCAGCTTCATAGCAGCTGCTCCTCCTCGGACTTCGCCGCTGCTTGCTGCTTGGCGCGTCGACCACCGTCAACCAGCGGAGGCGAGCAGCTCTTCGTCAAAAGGTTTCTCCTTCGACGGCGCCACAGGCTCGGCGCCCGGGAAGCTTGATGAAAACGCCATCGCCGGCCTTCAAGTAAGCGCCGGGCTGGGGCTCTTGAACTGGCGCTGCGGCAGCGGAGGATCGGCGATCGGTTATGGCGCTGGCGCTCCTGCGGCCTCGGGGCCGTCGGTCGATCGCGGACCCCTCACCAGCCTCTGGCGGCAGCATCTTTGCGACCTCTTGGCGCCGGGCTCGTCGGCGCCGGCTTCTTCCTCGGCGGCAGCGGCATCGTCGGCATTGCAGCGCGCGTCCTCCTCGCCAGCGACCTCGGTCTCCATCGGCTCTGCGGCGGATGGATCGGCGACCAGAAAAAGAAAGAACAATCAAGCAAATGTTCAAAGGAAAATAAGAAGAAAAAAGAACCCAAGGGAGATTTTGAGCGAGAGGATTACTGCGGCGGGATCTGCAGCCGCGGTCTCAACCACGGAGGTCGGCGCTATCCCTTGCGAGAACTACACTGCGAAAGCCTCCTTGCGGGCAGCTCCCTTGCGAGGATCCTCCTTGGCGGTGTAATCGGCCGAGATGGCACGTCGGGAGGCGGCTTCCGGGCACTCTGGTGGGGCTGCTCTGCTCCTACACAAACCAACGGTCGAGATATCGGCAAAGAAAGAGCACCCATATGCGCTCAACAGCAAAAAGTAAACCGTATACTTACTGGCTGGGGGCTGTCTTTGAGGCTGCTGAGAAGAGATTGCAGCGTCCGGCAAGGTGGTCTCGGACGCGCCTCCTGCTGCCAGCGAGGATCGTCCTCGATGACAACCACCGTGGTCTTGGCTCTCTTGACGCTCTGAGCGGCGTCTGAAAAGGAAAGAGTTGAGAATGAAACAAATCAGATACAAGACAAAGCAACAAAATTGAAGGAATACAAGTACAACTGAAGCTTACTCTTCTTCTCCCTCGTCCGGGCTGGCGGAGAGATCAAGTCTGGCTCGCCTCCGGTGCGGCGAAGAGGAGGAGTGGGTTCCCTTGACCGCTTGGCGGGAGTAGCAGCGGTGGCTGGGAGGGCCCGCTCCGATTACTACAGCGGCGTGAGGTGCTCAGCGTGCATGATGCTTACCCAGCGGTGGAAGCCAGCGTCATGGCCTTGGCTGTTAACCCGTCTGTCGCCCGTTTGTCTCCACCCTTGCGGAGGCGCCTTCTTGAGTGGAGCTGGAGGCTCGCTTCGTGGCAAGCTGCTAGATGGTGGGAGGAGGCGCCCTCGGTGGTTCACTCGACTCTTCTTGAGGTTTGGCAAGCTCCTCCTCGCTGGCAAACTCCCTTACGCTCGACAAGGCTTGTCGCCTCTGCTGCCTCTGCCTCCTCCACGGTGAACCCGGGTCGCCCGGTATCAGCTACTGCCGCCTCTTCCAGCACAGGTGGCGATCGCTGCATCTAAATGCGTCGATGGTGTCGCGGGTGAGGCCCTTCTGCTCATCGAGGCGGATCGGCACTTCTTCAAGCTGTTGAAGAACACCCTTGCGGCGTCATCTGCGGGCTCTTGCCAGTTGGAACAATTCCATGCGAGTCGCTGCAGCGGCATCATTACGGATGCGGTCGGCGAGTGTTGCACAATGGAACGACTCCCTCGGCAACCTTGAACCATTCGGGATGATCGAGGGTCGTGCTTGAACAGCTCCAGGGCATCGCATCCAACTCCAAGGCGGTGAAATTGAAGTTGAGGCCAGGCGCAGCCTCATTATATCCGCCGCATTATGGAACTCCCAAGCAGGTCTTCTCCTCTCCTGCAAAGAAGCGTCTTGGCGGCGAAAAATCGCTGCCAGCAGCGCTGCATGATGTCCGGCAAGCACGAGGCCACGAGATCGGTGGCGACAATCTTCAATCTAGCATCTTCGGCGCCAAGTTGCTCCAATCGTTGCCGCGCACTATTGGGGTTTGGTATTTGGCGGTAAGGGCTGCGGGTTCTCCTCTAGAATCAACACCAATCGCCCTCCATTCCTCCCACTTTGCTGCGAGCTCTCCTCGAGATAGGCTTCCTTCTTGCCGATCCTTGAGATCCAGCGATTCCTCCGGCAAGAGGCTCTCCTCTCTCTACTCGAGGCATGAAGAAATGGCAGAAGAGGGCTATGTTGGGATGGACTCCGACAAAGTTTTCGCGAGAGATGTGCGAAAGCTGCCATGTCGAGACAACATTGGGAATTGAAATCAAGGAGGCGGAACCGTAGGTGTTCATGATATCATGAAAAATTCAGAAGAAAGGCGGGCAGAGCCACTAATAGAAACAGATCGAAGAAAGGGTACCCAGTTGGGGCTAGTTCCAAAGCAGCGGCTGGGAGTACCTTCCGTGCGGATCGCTTCAGCGTCTCCGTCGACCGAAGAGGTAGTAGTTCTCCCTCGGCTCCTTGCGGTGAGCTTTGAAGATAGCCCGCTCCTTTCGCGGCGCCTCGAGCCGCTGCGCCTCGGCCGACTTCCGCCCTTCCCTTGTCGGCTTCGGAGCCATGGCGGGCGGTGGAGACCGGCGGCGTTGGTGGTGCTGGTGGCGATGGGGGCGGGCGCTCTCTTGAGACTTGAGAAGAAGGGAAGCAGCGGTGGTTTTTCGAATTGGACAGCAAAATGGCGAGGTGGGCGAACTGCCCTGCTTCCTCTGCTTATAAAAAGGGAGGCGGACGTTCCGCTTTTCTAATAAATAAATACCCACGATCTCTCCCATGGCGCCCGCCAATCGATCGTGCCATTAAGTGGGGGCGTGGTGGGACGGAGTGAGTTCTGGCGTAACCAAGGCAGCGTGCCCGTGCACTGTTTTGGGCTGGCCCAACAGCGCTCGGCACCGTGTGTGGCCCAACCCGGGGCTCAGCCGGTGTACTAGAGTAGGGGTACCCTAGTATCCCGAACTTCGTGCCTGAGCGATTGCAGCACCAGCGGCGAGCTTACTGGTGACCGCCAAGGTCCTCGCATGGATCCATTAGAGCCATTCAAGAACAAAGTATTTAAGCCAAAGAACAAGGCCTCGGCAAGAGGAGCTTGCGGGAAAGCCAACCAAGGCACCTAGAAGACAAGGCCCGGCAAGAGGAGCTTGCGGGAAGGCCGATGGCGACAAGCTTCAAGCGCGACGAAAGGCAACGGCAGCGGCAAAGGCGGTTGCCGCGGCAGACTACCACTCCGTTCCTCGCTCGGCTCATCCACCAGCGTGTCGCCATGGGACCTTTCGGTAGCGCGTGGCAGAAAGCTGTCTTTGACCAGTGAAGCCAGTGGTAATGGCGCCGACAAGATTGCCATCGTGGCGGCGGTGGCGCCCAGACGGTCCTTTTCGCACTGTTTAGTCGACTTAGGCGGGCATTTAATGCCTTTGTCCCCTGCCCGTCGAGGAGTTAGGTAAGGTACCTTTGTGCAAGTAGCTGTACCAACCATGACTCCTTTTACGTTTCTGCCCATATCTCGTTGCCACACTGTCCGGAGACCCCTTGAGCATATAAAAGGAGGCCCATGCGCAATGTAGAAGGGGTTGGGTTTGGTTCGGTTCATTCGAAACCAGAGAACACTCAAGCTAGGTCTTGTAGTTCTCGGTAGCTCCCTAACAAGAACACAATACAATCGGACAAGCAGCGATAAGTATTATCTCTCCGGAGAGCTCTGAAGCTGGGTAAACTGCCGTGTGCTTCGCCTCGATCTGCTCTTCGTGCGACCTCCGCCCCAATGAACGAAAGGGCTCGGTCCGCCGGTCCCATAGGTGTTAAGTGGGCCCGATCAGCTTCCCAGACGGTCCCGCCATCGAGGTTTGACCTAGGCTGGCGCCTTTGACCTCTTGGCGTCACTAGCGTCATCTTGGCATGATTAACCTTTTTTCGGATTTAATTTTATACAGGAAATTCCAGAAAATGCCCAAAACTTATAAACATCATAGAAATTAATCTGTAACTCCAAATGCAAAGTTTTATATATGAAAAATGATCAGAAAAATCCAATCTACCCATCGGTACTGGTTTCATGCACGTTAGAACAACTTATCACCACTGTCTAGGGCAAATCATATAAAGGGGATTTAAACCATCACATATGGAGTTTGATTTTGAATCTTTGATTCAAACCAACTTCACTTAATCTGGTTGTAGATGCATTAGCCCAACACACTCATTTTGCCATGTAGTATTCATGCATCATATTGTTGCATTGCATTGATTGTGTTTTCTCTCTGTTGCCGGTATTTGTCCCCTGTCAGTAGACATGGTTCCGACAATGAGTTCGATGACACCGATGAAGAGCTATATTATCTTCAGAAGTGCCAGGCAAGCAAAACCCCCTTGTTCATTCCGATAGAATCCCACTCTCTCGCTCCTGCTCTCTTTTACTGCATCAGGACAACAACGATTCATCTGTTACTTGTTGCGGTAATTGAACCCCTTTATCCTCTGCATGACCTGTCATTGCCACAGTAAATAGATGAAACCCACTAGCATGAGTAGGAGTTGCTTGAGCCCTGATGTGCCTACTCATTCATGCTTGTTTGTCATGCCTGCTATCGCATAGAGTTGTGTCAGGTATGATTCATCGGGGATGAATCGGAGGTGTGTGAACATGTCCTACTGTTGAGAGCTAAAAGTGTGAACATGATTTGGTAAAGGTATCGATGAGAGGCCATGTAGGAGTACATGGTGGGTTGTTTCATTGAAGTCGTCCCTAGGAACCGAGTTACTGTGTTTGTGATCCATGATCAGTTACTACCACATTGGGATCTTAATTGACTCTCTAAACTTCTTAACCACCCTTGTCCTCTGTCCGGGGAGTTGCAAGTAGTTTACGGTGTTTGTAGTATCTTTGGAGGCCGTCGTGAGTGTTGACTGAGGTGGGCTGTGATGCGGTAGGCACGTGGTCGGGCATGCCGGGCGTCCGTTTGGTGTCTCAGTACCCTGCACACATCGTTCGGGGCCGTATGTCGAAACCTCGGCCGGACTCCCTGCGGATGGAACCTGAATGGGCGATAAACCTGGACTAGAGACTGGAGTGTTTAGGTAGGCCGTGGCCGACACCCTCGCTGGGCTTCCGCTTGAAGGTTGCTGTCAGGACCCCGATCCTAAGTCACACCGATCTAGCATGTAACACATCATATCACTTTGCGGCCTCACGCACGGTATTCCCACGGGTGTCGCCTTACCATGGCCCGGGACCGTTTGCGTCTTTTGGCTCACGTATATGATAGTGTCGCTAGCATCCATATGACAAAGAACCCGGGCCGACATGGCTAGTCGTGAACCCCAAGCGGCGCTAACCTATGGGGACAGGCATACATGAATCACATCGAGCATGTCGGTCATCAGCGTATATATTGGGCTGTATGCACTGGGCTAACAGGACTCGGTATCCCGGGCTGTAGCGAGCTAAGCAGGACTCGAATAACACGCGTGACATTTCCCGAAGGACAGACATAAGGAACAGTGAAACACATGCCGGCGATCGGTGTCCAAGCAGTAGTCTTTGGGCTAGCGGGACTCCGGTGAACCGGCTGTAGCGGACTACTATCGCTCGGAGGCACGAGACTACATTTCCCCATATGAGAGGCTGCCAAGGATAAACAACTAGTTTGTCCGGATCCCACACATACCAAGCATTTCAAACATACACACAATATGCTCAATATGTGTAGATACAACATGGCATCACAACATAACTCTCGACTCAAATATTATACATTAGGCTCGAAGGCGAGATATTACAAACATGGGTCTCATGACCCAACACTCGAAACATACAAGTCAAACACAAGCGGAAGCTAAACATATGCAGAGTACAGACAACTATAAATGGAAAAGGCTGGAAGCGACTATCTACTGAGATCTGCCGAGGGCACAAGATCGTAGCTGAGGTAACAAGCTAAGCGTCGAAGTCCACGTGGAACTACTAGCGAGGCCGCGTCTCTACGCAAAACATAGAATAGGCAAGCGTGAGTACAATTGTATTCAGCAAGACTTACATCAGAACTAACTACATATGCATCATTATCAAAAGGGGGTGGTGGAGTTTGGTTGCAGACAAGCCAGCTTTGACTCGGTGGCTATCCTGAACTACATTTGCAAGTAACTCTTTTGAGGTGGCGCTTTGCGAGTCCACATATTCACCATATCAATACACCACTATGGACCGCTCCGTCTCCCTACGAGAACGCCATCCATAGCACTCACGCTTATCTTGCGCATTTTAGAGTATCCACTTTCACTTGTCTATGAACTGATATAGGCAACCCAGAAGTCCTTTTCCGTGGACACGGCTATTGAATAGATCATATTAAACCACAGCAGGGTGTACTTCTTCACACGCTCTCACCACTTACCGCCGTTTACACGACATGTACTCGGCAACCTTCAGCGAAGCCCAGCGTGGGTGTCGGCCACGGCCTACCTAAACACTCAAGTCCCTAGTCAGGTTTATCGCCTATTAGGGTTCCATCCGCGAGGAGTCGGCCGAGGTTTCCCATACAGCCCGAAGCGATGTGTGCGAGGTTCCCGAGATACCAAGCGGGCACTTTTCGGTACACGGGCCACGGTGCCTACCACAACACAACCCACCCCTAAGGTCAGCGTTGCGTCGGCCCCCTGACATGCTACAAACACGAAACTACTTGCAACTCCCGGATGAGGACAAGGGTGGTCAAGAAGCCGAGAGGTCCATTGGTTTCGGGCCCAATGCGTGGTAGTAAGCTGTATCATGGATCACAAACACAGAACTCAGTTCACGAGGGCGGCTGCAATGAGACAACCCACCATGTACTCCTACATGGCCTCTCACCGCTACCTTTACCAAATCGTGTTCACACACTTAGCTCACACACAATAGGACATGTTCATAACAATTCCAATTCATTTCGATGAATCAGACCCGACTCAACTCTAAGCGTTAGCAGGCATGACAAACAAGCATAAATGAGTAGGCACAACATGGCTCAAACAATTCCTACTCATGCTAGTGGGTTTCATCTAATTCTTGTGGATGACGAGGTCATGCAAAGGATCAAGGGGTTCAGCTACACAGCAAGTAACACATGAGTCGTTGTTGTCCTAATGCAGTAAAATAGAGCAGGGCGAGAGAGTGGGATTATGTCGGAATGAACAAGGGGTTTTGCTTGCACAGCACCGAAGATAATATAATTCTTCATCGGTGTCATCGAACTCATCGTCGGTACATCGTCTACGGGAGGGACAAACACCGACAAGCGAGAAGAAACACAATCAATGCAATGCACATATATGATGCATGATCATGTTAAGGAACTGAATTTACCTAGTGCAATAATAATCCAAGTTAGTTGAAGTGGCATTCAAACAAGGTTGAATTCAACCCCAAATGCTATTTCATAAATTACCTAATCATGATTCATCCTATTCAGTGAGGTTAACTTGTTCAAACATGCATGATCATGGCATAAACAGATTCTTCATATTTTTCTGATCATTTTTCATATATAAATTATTTCCATCCAGTTACGGTTGAATTTCTATGAATTTTTGAAGTTTTGAATATATTGCAGAATTTCCTGATTTAATTAAATCCGAGAAAATATAATATTACGTCGACCTTCTAGCTTAAGCATGGCGTCGAACAGGTCAGCTATGACTGGCTGGGTCAAACACGGCGTGTGGGGCCCTGCGTCGGTAACTAACTAAACTAACCTGGTCAATTAGCACTAACCTAGGTTAAGTTAAGTTAGTTTAAACCTAAACTAGATTAGTTGGCCAGGGGGGCCGCATGTCGATGAGGGAGAGGGGGTCAAACCGGGCGGTGGGTCAACCCGTCGGTCGGCGGGTCAGCGAGCGGCGTTTAGCGCCAGCGAGCCAGCCTTGGCGCAAGTGCATTTGCCATTCCGCCACCAAATGGGCGGGAAAACATCAAATGGGAGGATGAGCGAAGCTCTTGGTGGAAGGGTTTGAGCTGGGCGGCGGAATCGGCGCCGTGCAGTGACCTATCTGACGCGGGAGTTCGGCCGAGGTCGAACTGATGCTAGGGAGCCTGGCCAGCGTGAGTGGCGTTTGCGCTCCGGTGAGTCTGGATGGCGGTGGTGAGCTCGGGAGGCGAGCATCGCCTTGATTGCTAGCCCGCACGCTACGCCATGGCGGCGAGATGTTCGGTCAAAGTTGGGGATCGGGCTAGAAAGCGGCGCGTCGGCAGAAGGCGAGGCGCGAGGAGCTCACCATGGCGACGATGGGGCCTTCAGCGAGTCGGGGCGGCCGGGCGAGCGTAGTCGTCGGCAGCGACAGCGGGTCGAAAGGGAGAAACGGCGAAGCGGCGCCTCGGGGCTTCTCGGTCGCGTGTGATGGCGGGGAGGCGAGATGGAGTGGCGAGCTGGTGGGGCTAGTTGGGGGCGAGGAGGCCCTGTGGCGCGGTGGTGGCGGCGGGCGGCAGCTCCGCTCGATCGCGTGAGGAGAGGGCGAGGAGGAGAGGCCACGGCGAGGAGAAGGGATCGATGGGGGGTGCGTGGCGTTCGGGAAGCGTCTAGGGGAGGAGGAGGCAGCCGGGCGGGGAGGAGGTGGCGGCGTGTGGCCCAGCGCCGAACACGCGCCGCCCCTCTTGTCCAGGAGGAAAGCGACGAGGATGGCTGCGGTGGTGGGCTGGGCGCTCTGAGAAGAAGGCCGAGGTAAGTGGGCTGCCGGTGGCGCCAGTAGTCCTTCTCTCTCTCTCTTTTATTTGTTTTAGTTTTCTAATTTTACGTAACTTCGGGGCTTTATTAAAAATACTAATGCTACCCCAAAATCATGAAACTTGTTCAGGTCTCTGTTTGGAAAATATCCAACAGCAAACATTTAAGTTTATGATTATTTGAGCATTTAAAAATATTTTATAGTATTTAAATGCCCAAATGCAAATACCATATGAATTAACTCAAAGTCCAAATGTCATGGAAAATGTGCATCACCCACAGTTTATGTTTCAAAGCATTTTTCCAGATATGAGGAACATTTTTGAAGTCCATTTGGTTCATTGAAAATATTTCTTAGTTGAACCTATTTGAATTGTTTTTGGCGCTAGGGCTTGGTCATCCCCATTTCAATTTCATGAAAATTAACATGATGCCATGAATGCCTTAATGCAACTAATGTCAAACAATTCTAGGGCTGTGACAGTTGCCGACTACATGTCGTAGGTATGCAGCGATAAGTGGTGAGCGTGTGTGAAGAAGTACACCCTGCAGGGTTAACATCATCTATTGAATAGCCGTGTCCGTGGTAAAGGACTTACGGGTTGCTGTACAGTTCATAGACAAGTGAAAGTGGATACTCTAAAACTACTTAAGATAAGCATGAGTGCTATGGATGGCCTTCTCGTAGGAGGCGGGGGCGGGTCCATAGTGGTGTATTGATGTGGTGAATATGTGGACTCGTGTGCCACCTCAAAAGAGTTACTTGCGTTCGTAGTTTAGGATAGCCACCGAGTCAAAGCTGGCTTGCTGCGAGTTAAACTCCACCACCTTTATTGATACCGATGCATATGTAGCTAGTTCGATGTAAGTCTTGCTGGTACATTTGTACTCACGTTTGCCTATTTTTTGTTTTGTAGAGAGATGTCAGTCTTGCTAGTAGTTCCGTGTGGACTTCGACGTTTAGCTTGATACCTCAGCTACGATCTTGTGCCCTCGGCAGGATCTAGTAGATAGTCAGGCTTCTAAGCCTTTTTCATTTGTAGATGTCTATACTCAGACATGTTAAGCTTCCGCATGTGCTTTGATTTGTATGCTCTGAATGTTGGGTCATGAGACCCATGTTTGTAATATCTCGCTCCTCGAAGCCTAATGAATAAATACTTGAGTCGTAGAGTTATGTTGTGATGCCATGTTGTATTTACACATATCGAGCATATTGTGTGTATGATTGAAATGCCTGGTATGTGGGATCCGACAACCTGGTTGTTTATCCTTGGTAGCCTCTCTTATGGGGAAATGTAGTCTTGTGCTTCCATGAGCCATAGTAATACCACTGCTACAGCCGGTTCACTGGAGTCACGCTAGCCCAGCACTCGTTATGTAAGGGAAGTGATTGTGGATTGGAACGTAAGGTTCTTTTTACTCCTTTACCTTATGGCCTTCTGATCTGGGTCATCCTCTTCTCTTCTACGGGGATTAAGAACTAGGTCTTCTCATCTATCTATCAGGATGACGAGTTACTATGATAGAGACTTATAGGATTGATGGATTCAAGCCCGAGTTCGGTTCCTACTACTTCTGTGTGTTGACAGTTCCTCTCAGAACTTTGATATTGTGATGTTAAGTGGTTATGCCTCCATTTTTCAGGATGTCTCAAATCATTTTGAGCATTTACAGCCATTATGATGTCCTAGTCATCCCATGTTTCTAAATAGTCTGATGCATTTGCAAATCCTTTCTTTCCGTTCTTGATGTTCCTTTGGGCCAGATTAACCACACTAATCGTCGAGTTGAGGTACTCTGTTGCCTCGACATATATGTTGGAGTTATTATTATGACCCTAGGTGTTTTAGGGAGTCACCTAGTAATCTAGCCATGCTTTGCATCCCCAATGTGATGATTCAGGCCAATATTCTCGAAAGCATCCCGTGATGCCGTTTAGTTAGTAGGCATTCTATCTCTGGGTTCTTGAACCCAAGATTCACTCTACTTAACTCGTGTAGCTATTGTTTGCTTGTTCCTTAGGATATTAGTAACCTTTGTGATAGTCCTCGAGGTCTGTGGTATATCTCTCTTCCAATACCATGGACCATTATGGCAGAAGTTCTTTGAACCAAAAGATCACAACTAGAGCGCTCTTGATGAGTTCTCCATTCTGCATTGTGAATCTGCCAATTCTACCTTCTGCATGGGTTATCCGAAAGAAATGTTGAGCTTTGCTCGACATGCTAATCTATGCATCCACAACTCAGAGAGATATATGTTCCTTTGAGTTGTCCCCCTTCAGTCGTATTCTGACCTCGTCTGACAATTGATAGTAACGAGCAATTGTGCAATCGTGTTTATCGATGCGTAGTATTCTTGTGGTCCGTCAAGCCGTTCTATTCCAGAATGACTAGGAGAAACAAACTCCAGTACCTCGTCCATATCCAGGATTGGGTCAACGTAGTTGTATCTCGCAGGTCAAAATGCCAATCCATCTTTTGATTCTGTTCCACCCTGAAGTATTGCCCTCTTTATGTCGAGATTGTCATGAGAATTGCACCACCTCTTATGAACTCTTGGTATAGTGATACTTCTCACCATCATTATTCATTCCTCGGTTCCTTGTTGTCACAGCCAGCATGCCGACAAGTGAACCATGATGTGTGAAATCAATACTCCTAGCAACTCTGTTGCTTGGTAGTTAATGGACATTAATATCATTCTTAGCGTGTTCGTTATCGAATCACTGTACTAGGATTGATCGTGCTACCTTGTTCTTATTCCTGGTGCACTCTTTGATTAATGAGCTAGGATTATTCAATCCCTTGCTTATTTGGTCATATCGTCTTGCTCTGAAAATGAAGATTGTTCACGAGCTTAGAGACATATCGATGGTTCGTGATTTTCCAGATATTTTCACGGAAGTATCACCAGGTCGTCCCCTGACCGATATGTTGAGTTCGTGATCAAGTTGGTTTTCCAATAAACCACTCTTTCTCCAAGAATTTGTGTTGGTTACCCCTGAGCTAGTTGGTTAAGCTAAACAACAACTTGGAGAGTTGGAAGATAAAGCTTGTCCGACCTAGTTCATTTTAAGGGATATCTTGTATGTGTCTTGAAGAAAGATGGTATTTTCATGAATTGACCCTTGTGATCAATTAATGGACCTATCATCTTAACCATACTTTGATTTGAGTATGGGCTATCATCAAATCAAATCAGAACCAACGATATTCGTAATGTTGTCTTACTCGTGGTTGATTCCTCGAGCATACCCCATTACATCTTTTGGTCTGACCAATACTATCACATTGTTCACATAGTGGTGGAAGTCCAGTGATATGGAAATTCCGATGAGTTGCTGTTGAGCCCATCAGTAGCATCTTGTCTCCCCCATGATTCGTGTTAAACATCAACCTAGTGTTGGAAACTTTGTAAGCCATACCTTCGTGTTCCATTCATGAAGCTTATGCTTGGATGGAAGAAGTGACTTCCTCGAATTCATGTGCATTTGGCGCAAGTTGCCGCCGTGAGTTCGAGAAATATTGTTTTTGTTTCCTCTGGTACCATTCCGAGTCAGTCATACATGTGCAAAGTATACTATGGTTTGATAGATTAATTACCTCCACTCCATATGTATTCCCTAGCACCCCAAGCCACTAGTTGATTTGTTCAAGGAGAAGAAGTTTCTTCTTAAGAGCTAGACTTACGCAAGGACTTCGATATCCTCGATGATGGTTCCCCACCTGAACTCGGTAGTGTTTTATTATAAGACTACTACGTGGTCATGCTTGTCTTGGACATCGTGTTCACGGGTTTGTAGCAGAACCAGCTCATGTTTTGGAGCTTGCTATCGTAGTCCATTTCCCGAGAATCCTGCAATGTCATCTCGTCGATTTGTGTTGCAAACTTTCTTTTGAAGACATATTGAGTCTGAAGTATCCTGTTACTAACCAGATCTGAATCTCAGGCAGATATGATGGTTGGAACATTTCCCAAGAACTATAATATTGGTCTCTCTGTAACCCAGTAAAGTGGATGTCGTGTCCAACACACCTAGCCGGAAGACCTAATATTGTAGTATCTTGATTGAGGAAGTTGGCCACCTCCCCATAAGGATTTTGTAGGATTTACTCCCTAGTTGTTCCTTATGGATACTTGTGCTCCCGAAGTCTGACCTTTTTACTTGATGTTCTAGATATCAAACCATATCAATAAATGGGTTATGCTAGCACATCAAGGAGAACATTAGAAACGGAGTGCTAAATGTCTCTCGGTCGATTATCCAGATTTTGTTCCCTTGGCCTCGCTAACGTGAAATATGAGTAGATGTTATCTTCCTTTGCATCTGCATTGTCCATCACTATTCATTATGGAAGTATGTTGTGTTACCGGGATCCCTGTCTCGGATGTTGGTAAAACCTTGATGAATATGGAAATGCTCAAGTTATTGAAAGCACGCTCAGTCACTAGGTTATATCCTTGGTATCAACTGGAATGTGCCTTCCATTTACCGAGTTGTTCTATAACCATTGTTTCCATTCCAAATTGAGTGCGCCATTCTTTTGAATTATTCCAAATGATCATTTGTAGATTGCCTTAGGCTGGTATGAAGAGTTTCAATGATCTATGGATCAAAAGTAATTCTTTTGCCACTTAAGGGAACAATCCAACGAGTCACCTCTGCTAAGGTGCCCCGTTATGGAATCACGGCAATTATCTCCTCGCTACTTTGAAACCATGCACCATCTTACTAAAGCATGGAGTTGTTGCCTACCAAATTGAATCTTCGTTATCTGTTTATTTCCATCCCCCTCGATATGTGTTGTGTCTCAGCTCAAGTGATGTTCCTACATCTCATTCCGTGAGTTGATCGTCAATTCCTCGATCTTTGAGGAATCAATTCTTCTAGAGTTACCCTTCCTTCTCATTATCTTGTTGAATGGAATTCCCAGAGCAAGACATCAGGACTAAGATGATGAATGTATCAACAACCTCGAGAAGACAGTTGGATCATGAAGTTCGTAATGCTTAGTGTCCCCTTTGTCTTCCTACCTCACGTCTTGAATCTCGGGACAAGATTCTTGTTTAGTGGGGGTGAGTTGTCACACCCCTAGTTCTGACAATGCCTAGTACTAGCATCTGGTTTTTGCATCATGTTTAAATTTTGAAAGAAAACTTGAAGTGGGGATTGCCTAAACCCTAGCATCAAAGGAATTCACTAGGTTCAACTAAAATATTTTCAGTGATTCCCAAATGGCTTTCAAAAATGTTCATCATTTCTTGAAAATGCTGGAAATAGTAACCAGAGGTGTTGCACATTTTTTCATGACATATTTGGGCTCTGAATTAAATCATATAGTATTTGCATTTGGGCATTTAAATGCTATTAGATATTTTAAATGCTCAAAAATCCCAAACTAAAATGTTCCATGCTGGATATACTCCAAACAGTGGCCATGTGCAGTTTGGTGATTTTTGGAGATGCCTAAGTATTTTTAGAAATGCCACAAACTTGCAGAAATAAAACAAAACAGAAATAAAAGGGAAGGACTTACCTGGCCAAACTTACCTGGCTAGGCCGGCCCACCTGGCCCGTGCCAGTCATCACCTACCTCTGCCAGTAGGCAGAGGAGGGAGAAAGCGCACGCGCGCGCGAGGCGCCACGCCTCCTCCTGCTTGCCGCCGATCGCCTGGAGCTGGCTGGCGATGCCACGCACCCCCTAGAATCCCCTTGACCTCTCCCCGTGCTTCAACCCTCCTCTGTCTCTCCCACGCGCAGCCGCCCGAAACCGCCGTCGGGCCGCTCGCCGTTCCCGCGGCCACCGGCCACCCCATGCCTCACCGAAGCGCCCGAGAGCTCCGCCTCGACGTCCTTGTCCTCTGCACCGAGCCAAGCATTGTCGGAAGCCCTAGAACACCGCCATCGCCGTCTTCTTCAACCTTGGTCCACCGAGATCGCCGGCGACCGTGCACCCGCTCCGTTGCTTCCCCGAGCTCCCCGAGACCACCGCTGCACTCCCCGTGAGCTTCTCCTTCGATCCCCTCTTCCCTCTTGCTCGTTTGCGCTGTGTAGTCGCCGCCCTCTTCGAGCCCGAGAGCACTCCGCCTCCGGCCATGTCGCCGCCGCGGCCACAGCTGCTGCCACACGCGTCCAAGCGCATCACCGCTTTCAGCTTGCTCCCAGGAGCCGAGCGCACCCATCCGCTAGCCCTGCCGTGCCCCCTAACGCCGAACCCGAGCTCGCCGTACTACGGTCGCCGCCACGAGCTCGACTCCGGCGAGCTCGCTCCACCCTAGCTCCTCCCGTTTGCTCTATCAGCTGCGCGCGAGGCCCAGCTACTCGTAGGACCAAACCGCGGTCAATTTGGTCGACCGTGGGCAAAATCCGAGCACCTCCGCCATCTCTGACGTCGCCGGCGACAAGCCGTGGACCAAGTCCGGCGAGGTTGACTCGTTTGACCTAGGGTTTGACCCTCCCCAGGGTGACTGACGCGTGGGACATGCCCCTATTTAGTTTAGGTGTGAGTTTAATTAGCACTAATTAACTTAGTTAATTAGTTGACTCACTGACAAGTGGGCCCAGGCTCTAATTAACCTAGGTTAGTGCTAACCTAACGCTAACTAACTCTGTTAGGTAGTTGTTACACTGACTTGTGGGTCCTCGCCGTCAGGTTTGACCTGGGCTCGCGCCTTTGACCTGCTGACGTCACCCAAACGTCATGCTAACGCAGTTAACTTTTTTTCTGGATTTAATTTTATATAGGAAATTCCAGAAAATGCCCAAAACTTCTAAAAATCATAGAAATTAATCTGTAACTCCAAATGCAAAGTTTTATATATGAAAAATGATCAGAAAAATCCAGTCTATCCATCTGTACTAGTTTCATGCATCTTTAAGCAACTTAACCTTGCTGTTTAGCTCAAAACATGTTAATGTACTTTATAAACCCATAACTTGAGTTTGTGTTTGAATCTTTGATTCAAATGAGCTCAAACCACAATGGTTGTAGATGCATTAGCCCAACACACTCATTTTGCCATGTAATATTCATGCATCATATTGTTGCATTGCATTGATTGTGTATTCTCTCTGTTGCCGGTATTTGTCCCCTCTTAGTAGACGTGGTTCCGACGATGAGTTCGAAGACACCGATGAAGAGCTATATTATCTTCAGAAGTGCCACGCAAGCAAAACCCCCTTGTTCATTCCGATACAATCCCACTCTCTCGCTCCTGCTCTCTTTTACTGCATTAGGACAACACCGTTTCAACTGTTACATGCTCCGGTAGCTGAACCCCTTTCCTCTGCATGACCTATCATTGCCAGAGTAAATAGATGAAACCCACTAGCATGAGTAGGAGTTGTTTGAGCCCTGATGTGCCTACTCATTCATGCTTGTTTGTCATGCCTGCTATTGGGATGAATCGGGGATGAAACCCACTAGCATGAGGTCTGATTCATCGGGGATGAATCGGAGGTGTGTGAACATGTCCTACTGTTGAGAGCTAAAAGTGTGAACATGATTTGGTAAAGGTATTGATGAGAGGCCATGTAGGAGTACATGGTGGGTTGTTTCATTGAAGCCGTCCCTAGGAACTAAATTCTGTGTTTGTGATCCATGATCAGTTACTACCACACATTGGGATCCTTAATTGACTCTTTGGGCTTCTTAACCACCCTTGTCCTCTGTCCAGGAGTTGCAAGTAGTTTCTGTTGTTAATAGTATGCTGGAGGCCGTGCGCAGCTCTGACCCGAGGGGTGGGCTGTGATGCGGTAGGCACGTGGCCGGGCATGCCGGGCGCCCGTTTGGTGTCTCGGAACCCTGCACACATCGTTCGGGGCCGTATGTGGAAACCTCGGCCGGACTCCCTGCGGATGGAACCTGAATAGGCAATAAACTTGGACTAGAGACTTGAGTGTTTAGGTAGGCCGTGGCCGACACCCTCGTTGGGCTTCCGCTTGAAGGTTGCCGAGTACATGTCGTGTAAACGGCGATAAGTGGTGAGAGCGTGTGTGAAGAAGTACACCCCTGCAGGGTTAACATCATCTATTCGAATAGCCATGTCCACGGTAAAGGACTTCTGGGTTGCTTGTACAGTTCATAGACAAGTGAAAGTGGATACTCTAAAACTCGCAAGATAAGCGTGAGTGCTATGGATGGCCTTCTTGTAGGGAGAAGGGAGCGCATCCATAGTGGTGTATTGATATGGTGAATATGTGGACTCATGTGCGCCACCTCAAAAGAGTTACTTGCAGTTGTAGTTTAGGATAGCCACCGAGTCAAAGCTGGCTTGCTGCAGGTAAACTCCCCCACCCCTTTTTGATACCGATGCATATGTAGCTAGTTCTGATGTAAGTCTTGCTAGGTACATTTGTACTCACGTTTGCCTATTTTATGTTTTGCAGAGAGATGTCAGTCTCGCTAGTAGTTCCGTGTGGACTTCGACGTTTAGCTTGATACCTCAGCTACGATCTTGTGCCCTCGGCAGGATCTGGTAGATAGTCAGGCTTCTAAGCCTTTTTCATTTGTAGATGTCTGTACTTAGACATGTTAAGCTTCCGCATGTGCTTTGATTTGTATGCTCTGAATGTTGGGTCATGAGACCCATGTTTGTAATATCTCGCTCCTCGGAGCCTAATGAATAAATACTTGAGTCGTAGAGTTATGTTGTGATGCCATGTTGTATCGAGCATATTGTGTGTATGATTGAAATGCTTGGTATGTGTGGGACCCGACAACCTAGTTGTTTATCCTTGGTAGCCTCTCTTACGGGGAAATGTAGTCTTGTGCTTCCATGAGCCATAGTAGTCCGCTACAGCCCGGTTCACCGGTGTCCTGCTAGACCAGCACTACTGCTCCGGAACACTTGAGTGGCCGGCATGTGATTCACTTCGTTCCTGTGTCTGTCCCTTCGGGGAAATGTCATGCGGTGACATCCAGAGTCCTGCCTAGCCTGCTACATCCCGGGTTCCCGGAGTCCTGTTAGCCCAGTGCTACAGCCCGAATTCGCACGCTGCGGACCGACATGCTCGATGTTGATTCATGTATGCCTGTCCCTATAAGTTAGTGCCACTTTGGTTTCACGACTAGTCACGTCGGCCCGGGTTCTCTGTCATATGGATGCTAGCGACACTATCATATACGTGTAGGCGCAAACGGTCCCGGGCCATGGTGAGGCGACACCCGTGGGAATACCATTCGTGAGGCCGCAAAGTGATATGATGTGTTACCGGGTAGATCGATGTGACTTGGAATCGGGGTCTGACACTTGCAAATAATTC